>JAQGBU010000308.1:0-37938 GCA_034698605.1 Isotoma decorata
ATTTCGGTTGAATCGTATTGAATCGAATTGGATCGAATCGAACGATCCGATTCTGGATCGAATCGTTGCGATCACTATTTCAGAGTGAGAATTCAGATTATTATTGAGGCAGGCAGGGAAAAGTGCAGCACAAAGAAAAAAATGTATTTGGCTCCTAGTGTAACGTAACAACAGTCGTGGTGGAAATAGTAATAATACAGAAAAAGTAAAAAAGAAACCGGTTGGCTTATGCTTCAAGGGTATCATATCATTTGTTATTGTACTCGATACATTTATACTGTTGAATTTTTTGGTAGGGTTTGAGTTTTTTGAAGAAATCTGAGAGTTGAGAGTGAAATTTCGTAAGGAGCAAAACGAAAAAAGGATGAAAAAAAGGAAGAGAGGGGATGAAGTAAAAGGCGACTGTACAAGTTTCAGTCTCATGGAAATAAATGCATCTTTTACTATTCACTCTACTTTCCTTAAAAAAAGAAAGAGGCAAGGAAGAGAGAAGAAAGAAGCCTTTGGCCTAAAAAAATCTAATTAGTTTCACTACTTTGGATTCCAACCAAATTTTATGAGGCGTATCTTTCCTGTTTCTTTAAATTTTCTATATATTTAGTTACTCATACTCATATTACTACGAGTTGTAAAGTTGTAATAATAATAGTGTATTTGTATCTGTATGAATGTTGTGTGAGGTCTTCTTTCTTGCGTTTGATTTATAATGAGATAAGACTACATGTGCTTGTCTGTCTTTTCAGTATGTCTTTAAACAAAAAGTAGGATGGAATCATGTGTGTGTCTCTTGTTTTATAATAAAAGAGAAAAAACACAGAGACTGTCTTGTTGCTTGCATATGGGGGTAATGTAACGAGAAGGACTAAAGAAATGCAATGAAAACCACACCTTTGAGATTAAGCAGTTAGGGTACAACCATAAAATAAAATTTCGAATTTTTAATTTGGAAGAAAAATGAATGAATAATTTATGTCATTTAACTGCAATGTGAGTGATTATAGTTAGTTAGTGTAGTTTCTTCAGTAAATCAACCTGCTTGAACTATATCTGATGACAGTAGTGGTAATTTGAGAGTTATTTTAGCTAGAAAATCTGTTCATCAATTTACTGTACAGTGTTTAGCAGTAATTTATGCATATGAAGAAGAAAATAATATTTAACCATGGGGTTTTATTCAAGAAGAACTTAAGAAGAAAAAATATTTGTATGCATACATTTGCAGATTTTAAGTCTTATTGTGAAAATCCAGCTTACACAATAGTAATAACATTGTTATGGCATTTGCTAGAATAATGTAGATATTTTCAAAGAATAGCTAAAAAATACTTAAGTTTCTCTGACTAGAGAAAGTTTTGGTAGAAGAGGATTTCATTATTATTTGCCACCACGAGGACCACCACCATTTCCAACTACCCAAACCAACACTGTTCGTGTGTGCTTTCTTCGGTACTTCTTTCTATTTAAAGTCACCTAATTACTTAGTAGTGAATGCAAAACTTGGCTACTTAAACTTAGTTTGGTTAGCCCTTCCACTTTCTTAGCAGAGGTAAATGAATATATTGTTTAACCAAAGAATTCACTTGTACAGTGAAGAGAAAGCATTTCTTGAGTTTCATTAAGTTTTGGTACTCTGCGTGTATGTATGTGTGTGGTTGGTTCGTAGAAAATAGGGAAATTCTCTAATAAAATTGAAAGTCATACTGGTAGGCAGGTCGAGTTTGTCCTGTTGTTCCGTTGTCTCATCTCATCGTTACGTTGTTTTGTTTTGTCGCATTGCAAAATCCCTTCGGTTATTTCGATTTTCCTAATGAGAACAAAAGTATAAAGGTCGTTGGATAATTAAGCCTAGTTGCCAAAGCCAAAACTCAAATAATAATGGATATTCACTTAGGTAATTGCCTCAAGCTGGGAAATAAAGTTCAGACTGTCTCATTAGTAGTTATGTTATGTGTGTAATTGCATGCTGAGACAGGGATAGGGTACAAACAGAAAATAAAATGAATGAATGAATAGATAGATAGATTGAGTACTGACGGACTAAAAACTATGTATTGCAACATTACAATACATAAAAGCTACATATATTTATCCGTACACTACACTGGGGTTCCAATTAAGGGATAATAATTGAAATAAAACAGCTTTATTGCATGAGATTACGCGAGTGTAATCACGTTTTCATAGACCCTTGTTAAATTTTAACTAGCTTATTTATTTATAATGTACTATACCCGTCTGTACCATACCACAAACGTAAGCATGGGCATAAGGGCTTTTACGAGGCCAATATTCCAGAAAACTATAAACCTATGTATTTTATTAGAAAACAAAAAACTAATCAAATAAGTTCACGTCTTGGTACAACTACCCTGAATCGTCTAAGGGATGAAATCCTTCTGTTGAATTTATACAATAATAAGAAAACAAATCCAATTAGATTAGTAATTAAAATAAATCCGTACCATAGAAATCGATTGTATCGCAGAGCTAACCAGGGCATAAAAAGGTATTCATCCCTGAAAGAGAAAGCAATCTTGTAAAGAGAAAGCATGGAAGAATAATCAAAGGAAATCACACTGGGTTAAAAATATATTAAGTTATTCTATGATTCACGAAAATTTTCAGAGAAACCGACGTGATATCTTTATTATTTCATGACAGCAACTAAATTCATTATTATTTGTACAAAAAGAAGATTCAAGCTGAAATTGTGCAACTTGTCAACCCAAGCGAGGTTAGGGTTACTCAAATCCCCTAAAGTAACTTTGTAGTTGAGAAATTATTGCATCAAGTCATCTCGTAGTGAGGAAGATCACGTAAAAATAAACATGATGATAATAATAAAAATAATACGTAATGTAATAATATAGAAAGTAGTCACAAAAGTAGGATACCCTGAAAAAATCATATTGCTTATCCGAGAGTTAAGTTCATTTCATAGACACATTCTATTCCTCGCTTGGTTAGATGATGATTTCCCTTGTATCATAGGTCTTGTAGAGAGATGCAGAGAGAAATGTTGATGGTGATGTGATATCTGTATTTTCTCAGTAATTCCCAATAGACATTATCATCCATAAATTTAATTTCGTTGGGACCCAAGTTTTTACACTCGTTGAGACAGTTACATGAACAAATCAAATATTTGAGATTCCCTTCCCTATCCTATCATCGATCTAGTGGATGGAATCCTCCTTATATTTCAAACTTTCACCACCACTACTACTCTAAGTCCAACGTGTACACACTCACACTCATGAAATAATCTCTGCATGTAGACACGCAGACACTATACAAAGTCTATAGTTCAAATGTACAACCTTTAGTTAAAAAGCGTTAAAATAAAATAAAAAATTCTTTGAGCCTTATCTTCATAGTTGATTTGATATAAGTACACACGTCTGAGCTGAAAGGTGTGAGTCGTGGCTCAAAACAAGCGAACCACGAGCTGTTTTTTTCCGCTTCGACTGACATTCGACTTTCTACTGATAATCTGTCTTTCAATGTTCCAATCCTAGAGAGATTATATGTATAGAAAAATAAATTTCTACTTTAAAAAAAACCAAAGGCTTTGGAATGTTGACTGAATCCAGGACCCAAGCTCATCTTGTATGTATTCAATATCAGGTACCTTAGGTTACGATTAGTACCAAGGTGGTGTTGGTAGTATAGGTTGATACTAAAGTTTTAAAGATATTGCTATTACACATGCATTCAAGTTCACACACGAAAAGGAGCATTGGGTTATGAATGTACAGGTTTTGTTTTTCCTTTCTCCAGAATCCCTAGTGTCTAACCTATTCAATATTTAGGTAAGTACCCTATATAGTGGGCATTATACACCTAGTTTTTAGATCTTATGTACGTTTTGTGTAACGTCCATGCAAACATTTCAACTGTTCGAAGAATATTATATAGAAAGTCTGCTGGAATGTAGTGTGTGGTAGTGACTCGATGTACGACTTGAAAGTCGACATTTATTCCGTGTATTTTTCGGATGAACTTTCCTCTACTTGTGAACTTGATCTTCGACCCCTGCACTTTTACTTGGGTTGATATAGATCAGGATGGAAAATTGACTTTCACCTAACTCTATCCAACCTGCCAAGTGCATCTGGCTTGTCTGTTACTCTCCTCTCTCTAGTGAATTACATGAAGGGTAATGGTATTATAGTAAGAAGGAGAACTCTTGAATCACAGTAGAAACAATACTGTAAAGACAATATGCTTTATATGTAAGGTGGTTGGATATCTTTATACGTTTTATGAAAACATTGAAGAAAAGATAATAGTTCTCATAAATAAAATCGAAGTCGAGACAGTGAGACTAGGATTTATATTTTTCTCAGAATGGGGAATGGAATTAAAAATGCCAAAATGGATTGATTTAAGCGTATGAAATTAATTGAGTGGGATTTAATTTGATTTCATACTGATTACTCTGATTCTCTTTCACAGGTTAATAGGGGGACTAGGACCTCCAACATCGAACCCGGTGTTAACCGGTATTCCTTCAGCACCTGTGATCCTTCCCGTATTCCCGAATTCCCAACCCCATGGCGGACAAGCCATAACTGGGAATGGGACGGCAACAAATTCTCGGTCTCTTCAGCGAAATCAATACTCTCCGTCAAGATTTACTATTCAGAAAGACTGTCATGTGTCAGATCGTTGTTCCTGGAAATGTATTAGTATTGCCCTAATCCTTCTCTGCATTGCGTTAATCTCCATCCTTATTTACTTCGCAGGTAAGCAAGAAAAACAAATTGAAATCTTTTAAATCAATGTACTATTAATTAGTCATGAATATATTTAATTAAGTAATATTGCCATAAGTAATAGTTTTTGCTATACCACGTTATGACAAGTATTTTGATATTAACAATGGAAAAGTACAAGCGTGCAGAGTATTGTATTTAATCCATTTTAATATTACAACATCGTACTCAGTGATCCTTCTCTAACCAACCATGATAAAACTAGCTGTCAGGATTCAGAAATTTAAAAAATAGGACTCGTTCTTTTACAAATCTTTACATTTGATGCTATGGAGAAATTTGGACCAACACTGCATCCATCCATACATGGCTATAGTACCTAATAGCTTCAGAAAAGATAACGTGTTCAATACTTCTAGCTTGGAATTTTCATCTCATACTAAGGTTTGAGTTCCTTCAATGTATTATTACCAAAATGAGGGCAGATAATGCAAAACAACTTCTTATACGATTATATCCACACACGCAGTCACATTCTCAATATAAATTCTATACACATGTTGGGCGAGTGTGTTGGTCCGAGCCCCGGCGTTTGGTCAATTTACGAGAAAGGAAATGAGAAGATTGGCAAATACGATAAGGTCAACTATCGTACATATCATATCGTATCGTATGCACCCAGTACGAATACCACCACTACCCACTACTGCCACTACTTTCTCTAAAACTACTTACTGGACTAAATACACTATGGTAAAATGATCTAAGACTTTCTCTTCTCCTCTTTGAAGCCTCTATCTATGTAAATAACACTATTAGGATTCAAAACAAGAAGAGATAAAAAGTTTTCTTGTCACTTTTGAATTGTGCTATACTTAATTCACAGGAGCATACCGACTATAAATACTATGACCTAATGCTATTGAGATATGTGTAATAAATAGTAACAAAAAATAGTAGTGGTTGGTAGCACAAGTCCTCCATACATAGGCTTCTCGAGCCTAAGGAAGTAATAGATTTTGACAACATTCTATCCCTACCACCCCTGACTATGTTTAAATGTAAGAGTAAGCTTCTACTTTAGAATAGAAAACTAAAAGAGTATACACAAGTACGAAGTGAATTTAATAGTTTCGAGGTTTTGTATTTGTACCATTCATTTCACTTTAGAAGGAATCCTCTACTTTCACTTTGGACTTGGTAGAATTACAAAGACAAAATGAAATTGTACCCACCATTATTACTCCCTGTCCCTGTGCAGTCACTGTATAGTGTAGTACAAGAGTTGTGCGAGTAGGAGGACGTAGTGGTTCTAAGTCCCTGTGCTTAGTTAATGGTTGGTCTAAGACAGGATTAAGGTTTTAGTTTCTGTATGTAATTAGTCCTTCCGTCTTCCTTCCTTATTTTCCTTCAGGAATTACTTTACGATTAGTTTGCCCTTGAATCGGAACAGGAGGAGTTCTCCAACTCCAATTAAATCTCTTAGGAAAAGGGGACAAACATGAGGCTGAGAGAAGAAAGAGGAAGGACTTTTCTTAAGAGATGTCAAGAAAATAAACACGAAGACAATTACTCGCTTCATTCCTTCATTCGTTATTCTATGCATGATATTTGGGAGTAAATCATGATTATTATAGGGATGAATTCAGAATAAATTTCGTATAATTATAGCTTAACGGTATTGTATGTGTTCATGTAGTAGAAATCAACTCCTTCTTTGTACTCGTGGCTTTTGTACTAATCGAAACGATTTGGGCTCCTAGTTAATAGTAAAGATTTCCGTATGTAATTGTACATAAATATTTAAAAGGAATGTTTATACAAAAGCTATTAGGAGGAGGTTGAAAGCTAATTCGTTCTGGTGGAACCAGCTCGAGTAGTAGAGTGATCTTATGGATTTTAAAACCTATTTGTTCAACTCTTAAGTTGTTTCGGGTTAAGTGAAAGTGAAAGCAGTACAATAACGCAAGGAGCAAATAATATAATACTTTAAGCTGAGCTAAGAGTAATAATAAGATTGTTGGATGTGTGTTCACTCACAAGTATAAATATTCGTGTAGTACTAGTCACCAAAGTAATAGTGAGTCTTTATTACTTCAAAGTTGGAATACAATTCGTTAAAATAGTTAGTACAGAGTGTAATAATAGTAAATGAGAGGGAGGACGAAGAAGAAGGATGGGATAGGATGTATATGCATTAAAATATCCATTAAATTTACATATCGGAGCTGAATCAGCCTTAATGAGGTGCTTGTACGATATCCTTGACATCCCAGCTAGTAGAATTAACTATTAAGTAGTCCTGGTAGTAAGGAAAGTACCTACGACTTTTAGACCAACTTTGATCATTCCACTATTCTAGGAGTAATGGAATGGACTGTACAATAATAATGTAACTAATATAATAACTAACTAGTGGCATGTGGAGTAATTTTACCACCCAGGGCAATAAGTTCTAGGGTCAGAAGTGCTTCATCTATTTAAGTGAAATGATGAGAGAAGCCACACAAAAGTCACAGATGCCTAGAGATGCATTTCTCCTCGTTTCCTTTCGATCTGTTTTATTCCACACTGGTTGGATTGGACTGTTGCTGAGTCAACTTGTACAAGGGTAACTTAACTCACACTAGTGGTGGTGGTGGTTTGTGGTGGTGGCTTAGAAAGTAATTGTTTAGTTCTGTTAATAGAAGTATATGTGATGAAATCAAATTGGTTGAAAAGATGTACAAGAAAATAGTCCAGAGAGAAAGTTATTAGAGAAAAGAGACCAAGAAATGTAAGAGTCCAAAGACTTATATTTTGTTATCTTATTCTTACAAGTTGATGGTATACTTGTTCTTGGCTTGTGCGTTTTTATATCCTCAGATCAAATGCCTCTTCTTTCCTGTTTTCTATTATATTATACTTCTTGTCCTTTTACAACAGTTTCTTATATTTTCGCGTGTTGTTGTTAGCGATTGTAGAAGCTAGAAAACTTAAATGAAAGTCCATAGCTCTGTCCATAAATCGTTGAGGGCATGTTTGAACGGTATTGAAATGGAATTTTGTGATTAAAACTCATGATGATGTCAGGATAATATTATACCAAAACGCTAATTTAATTACAAAATCGATTTATTCTAGGAAAAGTTAACCATGTAAGCAATTTGAGCAGTCTTTATGCATTTAAACGTACCAAAAGAACCAGCATTTCAATCCAACCCAATGCTTATGATTTATGAACAGTATCTAAGTCAGTATTATCTGTATCTCTATCGGCATTCCAATTTACTCTCTCAGAACCACTGTATTGTTAATACTTAGTTGAGTAGGATAGAGAAGAAGTGGTGTGGGGTTGGTTAGTAGTAGATTGGATGTTTTTGGTAACTTGGACTTTCTCTCTACTTTCTAAAATATTGTGATCCTTTTCCTTATTTTTGGTGCTTTTGCCACTACAAATACGAGTTGTTGTTGGTTTGATGTTGATGGAATGAAGAAGGGAGACAAGTAAGAAGAGACACATAGAATGTATGTATTAATGAAATAAATTAGTTTTGTCTTCTTCATCTCCTTCCGTCTTGGAAGCTGGCAGTCTTTCTATAAATTGTTCTAGCAGTAGTACACATAGTAATAAGTATGTAGTAATGCTTTTAGCTTTAGAAAAGACGACAGAGAAAGTAAGAAGACAATTGTCAACCTCCTCTGGCTCATGCTGGCTTAGCTGATACCCTATGTTAGAAGTAGCAGGATGGGAGAATATTAGCAACTAGTGTATATCCAGGCAAGCAGGACAACACCAACCATCGTCCATAGTTATGATCCTAGGATATCTTTATATTACGGGTGTGACTAGTCTAACTTTTGCTCAAGTTCTTTTGTCATTTCGTGGAAAAAAGGGGATTGTACGTGACCCTAGAAACAAATTTTGAGCGACCAGGACGTGTAGGGAATTTCCTTGTGTACAGTTTGTAATGCTGGTTTAGGCTTTACTATAAAATCTGTATATGTATCTACCTATTGTCTACTTAATAGTAATAATGTTGCTGTATATACTCGTTTATAAAGCAGTCTTGCTTAACTTTTCCTGTAAATTCCTTGTGTTTCTCAGTTAAGAAGATATAATAGATAGATAAAAGATACGTTTGTAAGAAACCATGGGACACACTGAGGGATAAATGGACCAACGGTGAGAGTAAGATCAAGTCAGGCGACGAAGGAGAGATAGCAGCAGTCTTAAAGCTCTGATATACAGATATCCTTTTAAAACTTCCTCAAGTTTTTATACCAAGGAAGATCAGATCGGATCGAAAATTCATTGTAGACTCTAGACCAGGCATTGTGACGATTAGATCTTACCCTAATGGTCCTATGTGACACAAACCTCAAACTTAGACTTGAATTGGATTTAAGACTTGATCACAAAGCCTTTTTCTTTTACCTAGTACACATACATACAACTACTCTTACTAACTGTCATCATCATCCCTATTGCCATCACCCTATTTTACACACATTTCACGACCTTTTCCCTTATAACTAAGTAAAAGTTGAAACAACGGTTGGAATCAACGAAATAAGCGAAGACAAAAAAAACACAAGAAGACGCTGAGAGAAAAATACACACGCGTTGATATAATATGACCTAATATGACATGACTAACTTGGCTTGAGTCTCTCTTCCTTTGGGAACACTCCGTGAGACTTCTAGACTCTTGTGAGTAGACAGTACTGTTATTAAATCCAAGAAAAAAAAACTTCAATTGATCAAATGCTATATGCTCCTGCTAATAAACTCATGTCGTGTCACCCGGCCTCCAAGCTTGCTTTAATCTTCTAAAGCATTCTTTTCTCCTTGTAGTCACTTCTTGTCTACGTCTCGCTCTTCCTCATTTGAGACAAGGAGACGACGAGACGAAGACAATGACTTTCACTGCTGAGAGAAATGTGAATGGAGAAAGTAGTAAAAAAAAGCAGAAGGAGACAAAAAAAATGGCAAATTTGTTAGAACATTTTGACCATTAATGGTGCACTTATACGCACACGTAATAATATTTGTTATTATGCTACGCTATTATTAAGACTTGTAGAGGAGCTATTTATAAATGTATGTGTGTATCAATCTACTACTTAGGGTCTCTACGCCTGCACATCGTTATCAAGAATGTTGTTTAAGTAGATAGGTACATACCTTTTTGAAAGATAGGGATGCAATGGTGCATTGTCTTAGTAATAATGGTAACTGTAAGTAAAATCGTGGTTGGTTGATACGGGATCGGAATGAAAAGAGAAATAATAGTTTGGTGCTATCAACTGGAGATAGTTTTTGTAGGAAGTAGTAGTGTAGTAGTAGTAAGTCTGTAGTAGTGGTGTTTTATCGACCAAAGAGAAAGAGATAAGTGAGAAAGGAAGAAGAAGAAGTATCAAGAGAAAAAAGAAAGAGTCTTGGTAAATGAAAGTAGGAAGTGTAGATTGTAAGAAAATAAGAAAGAACTAAACTCCATTTTCTTAAGTAATCGGATGACTTAAAATAAATTCTCTGTACTTTGATAGCTATCATGGGAAATTGCTCGAGGTATTCGGGATCCGGGTGCATACTCGTCGAGGATGCCAAAGTCCTGGCTCGGGGTGAAAAAAGTTTCCCTGTGATTGATCTAACTTCCATGTCACCCAAAAGTAGCGAAGGTAAGGAGATTTCTTTCTCTCAGATTTCCACTTTAAAAAACAATACTTGTACCAGATAGACCGTGTGGTAGTAGTATGGACTTAACTAATACTCAGAGTACGTGTATTTCCCATACTGTATGTATATAGGTTGGATGTACTAGTCAATCTGAAAAAGTTACTTGTAATAATAATAATATTATGCTAGGCTTTTACATACGGGTAATAGAGAGGATGAATGTTCGTTAGGCATGTATGAAAAGAAATGTTGTGCCTTAGCCTTAGGCAGATGGAAAAGAAAGCGAAAGAATAAAAATACAGGAATTTAATGCTTGAACAGAATGGCTAGTAGTTGGTAGTAATAGTGAAGATAAAATGAGTATTGTTATGAGAAAGTTGGGTCTTGGATCTGGTCTGGTGTCTATTACTTTTATATAATGGAAGAAGTAGTACGTATGTCTGAACTTTTGGTTTTGGGGGGATAATTTTTTTGTGCCTTTTATCTTTTTAGTAGAATTGGTCTCACCGACTACAATAGTACCCCCAGAGTTAACATCAAGAGAATATGGGGGTCTGAATGATGGCCTCAGTCCAGTGGAAATCCTCTGGGGTCAACCATTAACTCGTCGTATTGAGCCTTACTCCTACTGGACGTTGGAAATGGACATGAGGGATAGTGCTTATGTCAATCTCAATCTTAGTTTTCCTTGGGGCTCTAATTGGGCTCTTATATTTCGAAAAAATGCCCTGCCGTCCATAACCCAGCATGACTTGATCAAAATAGTTAAAAACGGAAGGATTGAACACCGAAATAAGAGACGTCATGTTCGGTGGGCAGTACAAGACATCCCTAGTACCAACAACAGTACCAGTAGTAGCAGTAGCATCATCAGTAACAGAAACACCAGTAACAGCAAGGCTATCAGTACAAATACTAATGACTCCTCGTCTTGGAATCCTTTCACTCTTGCTACTGGAAGGTTAAGAGATAAACGAGAAGCCTACTCTGACCAAAGTATCGTCGCTTTTTCTGAGTATCTAGAAAGTGGCAAATGGTTTCTACGTATTTTCAATGATGACTTGTTGGAACGTCGTGTGGGAATTGTGACCCAGGTGGACCCCACTGTAGAGGTCAGATGTCCGCAGCAATGCAGTGGAAATGGAAATTGTGTCTATGGGAAATGCCACTGTTTTGATGGGTTTACTGGAGCTGACTGCTCAAACAGTAAGCTTTTAATTTTGTAAATGTAATTATTATCAAATGAATTGACTACCCGCCTACCTAGACGTAGGGCTTGAGAACATTATTATATTCCATCAGTTTATATAGTGTCTGCCTACCAAGAGAAAGTATCCAAGTAGAATTTATATGGACTCAACTACAAGAGTTTTGTTGTCTAGTCATTCATTTCAAGCCCCAAGGGGAGGCTTAACAACATGAATTTAATTTAGTGATTAAATTATTTTCAGGCATCTGTCCAGTATTATGTAGCAATCATGGAAAGTACAGTGGTGGTGTTTGCCATTGTGACTCAGGATGGAAAGGAGCTGAATGTGATGTTCCAGAAGGCGAATGTGAGATTGGAAACTGTCATGGAAATGGCGAATGTCTCAACGGGAAGTGTGTCTGCCGCCAGGGTTGGAGTGGCTTGGGTTGCGATTCACGTAATAATAATTATTAACATTTATAAGACTTCACTTTTTAGTAATTATCCACAACTGTCTTGTCCATTCATCCTAACATCAAAACTATGTTAAGTACATCTACACAAGCAAATATCCATGCATGCACCTGTTTGCAATTTCTACACACTGCTGAACCATACCTCCAGGGATTACCTGTACAACTAGTCTGGCTAATTAATTATTCTTCAAGAATAATGCTCCTTCAATCATCTACAGTTTGTTTGTATATGTCTTGACATTTTGCTTGTTCAAACGTTTACTTGCTTTATTACAACAGACGTAAAACTTTCATCCTGTCCATATTCCACTGGTATAAATCACTTTCTGAGATTAACAAGCCTCTACTCATTCACCTACTTTCTCTTCCTTGCTCCTCGAATATACAGCCAAAGTTGGTCGTAACTCTTAAGATTAGATACTTGTGCCAACAGGCTAAATATTGCATGTTATAAAAGCATTGCAAAATTATACGGATTAATTTGTAGATTTTTACATTTTTGTGAATGACACCTGAATCTTTTTCTTGTTTTTTTTCTCTCCATTTCTTACTTCAACAAGATATTTGAAGATATTTACCTTGGCTTCCTTTCTTTTTCATAGCCCTCTGGTACATAATAACTACATGGTGACTTAGACATCTAAAAATGGCTTAGAAAGGGTTTTGGCCCTTAAGATAGTAAAATGTTGGTAGATACTTGTACAAGGATGAGGGAGAGAGATTACCCACTTGGCCTCTTATTCAATACTCATTGTGAGAATTTTTATAGTTTTCTCAATGTTCTTCTCGGGTTGTAGTGTTGGAAGAAAGGAGCTCTCATCTCATCTCATATGTGTAGAAAAGTGGAATATATGCAGAAAGGTGCAGTGGTGCTATTGCCTTCGTGGTAATAATGTAATACCATGGCCATGGTATAACTCGGTAGATCTTAAAGTTTGGAGGCAAAAAGAGACTTGACTCTAGTTTCACTACTACAAACTGCTACTACAGCTACTTGGTTGCTTCCACTTCTACACATGGATGATGATAAGGGAGTGTTTTGAACTAGACGCTGGAAAGTACTACTAGACACTAGGACAAGGACTACGGTAACCAGAAGGATGGAAGGTAAAAGGAAGAAGGCTCTAAAAATAAGAGAGACGAGAAACGCTTTTCACGTTTGTTGGTCTTCAGAGACCACTTTCTCCTTCGCTCCGAATTCCGATCTTCCATTATGACTTCCCCATATAAAATATATTTTTTCTCAAAAAGTCCAACTATCACTTCTTGTACGACCACCACCGCCATCAAACTATGCCTCCTGATCCAGTTGGATCCAAAGTGTTCTTGCATACCTACTTACTATGACTAGCTTCTTACCAAGTGGTAAGGCATGGAGGTGCGATAGAAAAGTATACATACTACCACATGCAAAGGTAGACGTACGCACATATCATAGCTTGTAGTACTTTGGAGAAAGGTACGAGGAGGTTTGTTCCATTGCACTTATGGACACTTTCACTTTTACCGATCCCATTTCCATCCCGCTTTATCTCAACTTTCTACTCTTTCAAATCTTCAAGAAGGTTTCCCCTTTGCCCCCACTTTGATAGTATTACTCATTTTAAAGTTTCATAGTACCTTAGTACAAGCTCATAATTTACGTGCCAAAACGTCCAAGGCCCACATGACAAGTGGCTTTTAGAATAATTTAGACATTTGGTCAAGCTACGTCGTTAAGCAGGGCTAAAGGATCCTTAAACTTTCCTAAACTCAAGTTCAAGTCCCTTACGTTTCCAAATGCTCCGATTTAAGCACCATTTTGGCACATATTTTATACACAAGAGTTTACTTCTAATACAACTACTGTGTACTATTATTACCAAAGAGAGAAGATAACCTTGGACGTATCCAGTTACAAAGTGTAACTCTCAAATTTCCAATGCAATGATACTTTGAACTCGGATGAACTTCTTAAGAGTATGACCAGGCTGCAAAGGATAAACTACAAAGTAAAGCCAAAGCCTTTCTAGAATTTTACAACTTTTTGTAAGTTTAACAGTAAAGGATTCCTTCTAAATGTACACATAGTAACACAAAGTGAACAAGATCAGCAAAAGCAATGAAGTTCAAAGCTCATCTTTGTCCATTCCCTTCACTTTCACTTTTTCTACCATCCCCAGTCCAATTGTACCACAATTTTACCAATCCACCACACTAAGAAAAGCATGTGTGACGGTAATCCAAGCGACCATCGACCATTCCCCCACGACACTACAAAATACTAGGGGGACACTTGAGTACAGGAAAAATTTGATTTCAACTCATACCATCCACAAGTAGATAGATATATGTAATAGGAATACTAGCTGTGCTGTACTATAGGAAACATAAAATTTAAAATTACAGAATGTACAGAAAGAGCTTTTTCATTTGAAAACGGACAGAATTTTCTTCACGTCCATTTTATACTGACTTTCTCCAATTTCTTGCTACCACCACCACTCGTTCTAATACCATTGGAAGTATGAGAACGACTTTTACTTTTTTAGTTGAACTTAGTAACAACACCAAATTCTGGAGCTAGTACCATCTCCTACTTACATCGTACTATTGCCGTAACCCTTCATCCTATTTTCCACTTTAGTCTCTGTAGTAGTTTGTTCCTTCGTTCATTCATTCACTCATTCATACACCATTCATCTCACGTCCGTTTAAAATTTAATTAAAAGTAAAAGTGGCGCCTTCATTTGATGCAAATTCATCCGTACTTACTCTTACTCACTAGTCAGGACGTTTCCTATTCTATTATCTCGTAAAATACAAGTTCCCTTGTTCCCATCTCACTCGACTAACTCATGGCCTATTAGCAAAAGCCCCATGTAGTACTACTAGTAGGAGAAATAGTGCCACTGCCACCCAGAGTGGAATGAATGCAGGGAAAGCACAAGGCAGGAAAAGCTTGCAGGATTTGAGGGATTCAAATTCACGTAGAAAGAAGTAAGTGAGGAAGAGTAAGGACTTTCTCCACTACTTTTAGACAAGAAGGAAAAGGAAATATGCAAAATTTACACTAAAAATGCTCTCAGACTACTTAACACTTATTGGAACAAATGATCCATAGTACTTTCTACTTACAAAGAGACACTTAAGTCAGCACAAAAGGGAAATCTCTACTCAAATCTCAAATGTGTAATGGAAACTAGAACTGATTTCCCTGTTCTTTTTTTCTCTCTCTTTTTCTCTCTGCTTATTGATAAAATGTTCATGTGTATACAAAGCTTAAGAGTTTTTAGACAGGAAAAAAGCCTTTATTAAAACTTACATTTAAAAACCATTTAAAATGACACTAAAACCATTTAAACGTCATAGTAGACACTATGCCTCCTATCTGATTTTACAAATTCTACTGAGATAAATATCTGTCACAACTTTCACTACCTGCTTTCACTCTTGTGTCAAACTTCCCATGTAATTTGCGACGTGTCTTTTCTCTGAAACAAAAGCTTTGTCGTATTGATTCAGGTTTAAATACCAATTTTCTCTAGCACATTTGTCATTTTTCATACTTTTCCTTTCCCCATCGTTTCATCACCATCATGTAAGATTATGCTTGCTTGACAATACTTTTCTATAGTGTAAGTGGTTTGGTTGGTTGAATTTTTATTAAGCATAAGCATGGCTTAAAGGGTTGTTAAAATTCTTAAGATTGATTCTTTCCATCTGTGTAGCCCTATCATCAAGGCAAATGCCAATGAGAAAAGTACATTCACTTAGAATTTTTTAGATACTTTGGTTGAAATAAAAGATTAAGACTTTTCATCCAAAATTCATTATATTTTTACCCATTGTTTCACTTGACTGGTTAAAGTAACTACATCCCTCTATATTCATGTATATACCTTAAACAAGACAAATAATAAGCTAGCCTTGCATTGTTCCTGTGCCCATTGTACTGTAGTTATACTACAACATGACCTCATACATTATGCATATATACACCTTATATGCATCCTTTATATGAAAGTATCACATTGTATGTATTGTTTAGAATAGAATGAAAAGAGAGAAAGTTCCATTATTATTAGCCTCGTAATCTGTTCTCATTGAGTTGTCCACGTGAGATTAGAATGGTTTTAAGGACAAACAAAGCTCATAAAGGTTTTCGTTTGTGAGTGAGAATTATTAACTACGATGGTATAAGATAGAAGGATACAATAGTACACTGCACTACTGTCTGTCTACACTTTATTTAAATATTAGGTGCATACACAGAATTTGGAATTAGCTATTCAGACCACCTCGGTGAGTAAAAACTTTTACCCAGTTGCTCCAGGAAAAGCCAAAGCTTAGGTAAAATAGCAAGCAACTTTGGTATTATTATTACACTCCGAAATGAAATGACGATGATACTCTTTCTCTCTTTCACTCAAATATGCTGACTCTCGACCAGTAGTAGTAGTAACTCCTACTGCAGTTTAGTTTTGCCACTACTTGGTAAGTGTAACTAGGCAGGATTAGTTAGTTATTGGTTGCGCGAGTAATTACTCTCAGATTAGGTTTTTGGCATGCAAAGGATTAATCTACATTCAAATCTGTATGGACTGGATTGATTGTATGCCCATTTAAATTAATAACACATGATTAACCTCCCCACAGTGGCCAAAACATGCTTACACAAATACAAATAGAAATCCATTCTCTTGGGATGATGATGATGATGATGAAATGATGGTGGCGATTTGGATTGTGATTGTAAAGTTGTCTGGCCTTCTGACCTGCCTGGCCTCGTGTGATTGCATTGTGATTATTGTTAAGTATTTTAGTAATAGTGAAGTGTAAAAGTAAAATTAACTTGTGTAGTGGTGGTAAAATTTTCATGTGGGCTTATTAATTTTATTACTTGGGAAATACATTTTTATGCATTTTTTCCTATGCCAATAATACCAAGACAAATTACAGTGTACCTTTTGCATAAGTGACACTTTGAGTCTAAAATATCTAAAGTTTGTCCTTGCAACATGTTAGAGTATGCTTAGTGGTTATATTATTAGACAAGTGAAAGTAACATGTTTGGAAAGGGCTGAATAATAATGTAGGAAAGAGATGACAAAATATGCCATAAGGGATTCAAGTGGTATCGTTGAATAGTCATATTGAATTTACTTTCCTAAGGTACATTTGGTATTAGGCCTAGTATAGGTAGAACTGTCAAGTCTCTCTCGATTTTATGTATGTATTTTGTAAAGTGCAATGAATATTTTATACTACAAACTATACAACCCAAGTTCGACTCTCAAGTGCATTATAGTCTGTAATTATATTGTCAAATCCTCAAATTCTCATTGTGATGCTTTATACCTTGTTGAGTACACAGATTATTATGATGTGATGATGGATGCTTAGAGTGAGTCATAAATTAATTACTATTGACTGATGGTTATTCCTAATTTCTACTAATGTTTATTCTTGTTCCCTGAGAAAATAATCTAGCTTAGTCCCTACTAGTTTGGCCTTGGTAGAACGCTTTTGGATATAACAGCATGGGTAGGTCTAAGCAGTGAATTAGGATTTCAGAAGGTTTGTAAAGTCACGTTTTGTGCTTCAGAGTGATGTGTTGAACAAAGACTACCAATTTAAGTACAAACCTCTGAATTTGTTGACTTAATTCGAAACTAGAGGAAAATCAAGAATGGATGAATGGATTATTAGGTTGTGTATCTAATTTAGCAATGGCTAATGATTTTATTTACCAATTCACAGGTGATTGCGTAGACCCAACTTGTTCCGGTCATGGAACTTGTGTACAAGGGAAATGCTTATGTCATGCAGACTGGAGTGGCAATTTATGCAAGTAAGTGGGCAATATTTGTTTCTATCTCATTTGTTTTTACGTATACCAAATCAAGCAACTTCTCCATCACAATATTTTCAACCTGGAACATTCCTTAACTCACTTTCGGTAACGAAACGTCAAAGGAATATAAATTTCATAACAGGAAGCTGACAATTTTGGTTATTTTCATTTTATGATTGAGTATTTTGAAAGGGTAAAGTATAACAAAAAATTGTTTACGAGCTTCAGGTTGAAAGTAATTTTGTCTCAGAGAATATGAAAAGCTGAATAATATAATAGAAGGTAAGCAGGAAGTATTTATGAGAAATGGTTGAGCTTTAAAGTAATTGCGTATCTGAAGAGACCGTCAAATAGGGTTTTGAAGTAAGCAGGAAGTCTTTAGGAAAAGGTGAAAGTCGTCAAGAAAATAAAATACGTTCTTATGATCGTTTCCTTTGCTTTTGTGTATTTCAGCGTGCCAGATAGTCTCTTGGCAAAATGTCTTCCCGACTGTTCCGGCCGGGGGGAATTTGATGCAGAAAGCGGAAGGTGCCTCTGCAGAAAACCCTTTGTCGGTCCAACTTGCTCTGAAGGTAAGAGTGAAACTAAAGAGCCTTCTAGTTAATAATATGTAATATTCCTAATAGCAAGTTTTAACGTAATAACACCAAAAATAATAAACCATAAGAGAGTTAGGGAGGATGAATGAAATGGTGAATTTGAACAAATAATAATAATGAAACCAAGGCGAAAAGGAAACAGGGGAGAAACTATGTACCAACTGCAAACCATCTGCAACTGCCTACATTAAACAGCACCCAAAGAGAAAGTAAAAAGGCAGGTAGTTGCCTATTTTTTTATTAGGATGGAAATAGTATACATGTGTGTGTGTGTGTGTACATATGTGCACCTTTTATTGAAGGAAGGTTACGTGTATGTACTCAGTGGTGCAGCAGGATGTACATATAATCATCCATCCGGATATAAGAGTCGAGTGCATGTAATGTAATGTAACATCATGGAATGAAATAGAAGCATGGATTGAGGATGATGTGTGTGTAGGTGGAGGAGGGTTGAAGGGGAAAAAATCTGATGAAAGGAAATTCTAAGTCTGGGATGTAGAAAAGTACCAAAAAAGTGGGAATAATTTATGATGAGAGTTGATGATGAGAAGAGATGGTCTACCTCTAAGAGTTACCTACAACTACTACTACTATCCCTACTACTACTATTACTCTTACTTACCTTACTTCCTTCCCGTCCCATTACTTTTACAAATCCTTAGACAGAGCTGAGATGTAGACGCACAAATTCATCCATCCATATGAGCAGCAACCAAGCAACTAAAAGTACGACATATGAGCCAAACCAGACTAAAATGAGTTGGGATGGCTTGAAAGACCATTCACATCTGGGAAAGATTTCTCATGATGGGTTGAAGTTGAAACTAAATACGCGAAGAAGGGAAAATATTATTGAGATTGAGGTAGATCTTCAGACTATTTTCAAACTAGTTGACGTTACTCCTACTCAAAGACCTTTTCCATATGGTATAAAAATATATATCAATGTGGCTGTACTTTCACCTCCAGAATCCATTCATAATGATAACCAACAGAGCATATTGCTTGCATTGCATACAAAAACTGAGTGTAACTATTAGACCAGTAAGTAGTCATCACTAGTGCATAGTAAGGGTGATATGGTAGTGTAATACAAACTCATAGTGGTTGGTGACCCTTTCTCTTCTTGTGTCATCGACGATCCAAACTGCAACTCAACAAACCATGTGCTCATGTTAAAATAACTTCCTTCCCTCCTAGCTTATTTCCGGAGACTTTCTCCTTCCTACTGTATTCTCCATTCTCCCCTTTCATAAGAAAACCAACTGAAATTGTGCATCACGAATAGAAATAAGAATTTAAGGAATACCAAGTAAATTCGAATAACCACCACTACCAGGCCCTGACGTGGCCTAGGTCTTCTTCTGCAAGAGTAGAGAAAGGAAGGGGAGAAAATACCATAAGGAAAACAGAGAGTATAAGAAAAGCCATCATTTTCTTATAATTCCGTAGGAAACCTTGTTTATGTCCTAGTCCTTTCCTTTGTGTTTCATCCATCCATCCAATGTTATGTCGATGATACGTTGCCCTTTATGGGCTTTAACTTCTTTCATCGGAGGATGATACAAGACTTGAATCTCTAATATATTTCAACCACCACGAACCAACTAGAGCCACACCACCGACTACTAACTACTACTGAGAGAGTAACATCTTCCCTTTTAACAAAACACTCTTTACAGTAGTAATGGTTGGTGTAGCTTTCTCTTTAGTTATAAGTTCCCTGTGTACAGAATAATATCTTTAACAGTAGCACACATCTCCTACTAAATATGAGAGAGGAACACAGGTTAGATATTTTACTTGCTTAGTCTACCTTAGGATGCGTGGTAATGTTATCCCTTTATTATTTCACACTTTTTATTACTCTCTCTTCTGAAATTTACGTGAGGTTTTAGTACACTCGTATCGTATGACTGGTGAGTGTAATGCATGCACACAATACAATGCACTTTGGCGAAATGTTCAATAGTCACTTTTTATCCATCCGTATCCACCCAGAACCCAATTCAACCAAATCATCTAAGTAGTAGGAAAGGGAAGTTGGGGACGTTAAGAGCTCTTTATGTATGTATCTAGGTAAATACATGTTACTTATAAAGCGTAAGGAGAAAGTACACCTGGTGATGATGTGATGTGTCAGTGGTGGTGGTTGTGATGGTTGGTGACTTTCCTATTATTATTGTGCAGTGTCATACATACCGAAATGGGTATTATGAAGAGGTGATACCAAATAGGAATCTTAAGGCTTGGTATATATGGTCTTGTGTGGAACATGATATTAATACCCTTTCTCATAGGTACTTGAAATCCAAGGAGGGTCAGGTCGATTCAATTCTGTATGCATGGGTTTTAGAACCTATAGAAAGCTTTTGAAATGGCTTCATAACATAACATTCTCCAGCTCATAAAGGGATCATTCTGCATTCATAAATTTTTTTTAACTTTACACCCAACCCAGTACGTTCACAACCACCACTATGCTAAGTCGTATATAAAACGTAGTAAAAGTAGCACTCACTCATTCTTCTGTATGTACTAACTCAAGTGTATTATTCCAAGATTTTACGTAAATAAATGACTCTATTTTTTAGTGAAAGGAGATGTGGTGATATAAATATGTATATGACTTATATTGTAGTAAAGAATGCCTTGTGCTGCTGATGATGGGGACACTTTTAACGTTCTTACTTATTGTTTGATACTTGGAGGAAGTCTCGGTTACTGAGTTCTAGTGGTTGTGGCAAGTATAGAGTGTTGAGAGTTGAGACTGTGACAATACAAAAAAGTCTAGTCTATGATGGTTGGGTAATGTTCCCGTCGTTGGGTCATTATTATGCCTTATCATGAAGAAATAGCTGGTGCTAAGGTATCTTTATGTTCGTAGCAAGTTCCTCGTAAGGGAAAGGTAGCAGGTTACACCTAGTGCCTACTCATAGTTGCATTTGATTGTTACTTGGCTTGGTTGCTTTTGGTACTTTTTGGTATAGAGCGAGTGTGGTAGTTTTTCCTTGCCGCAATGCACTGGAACAAGATTGCCTAGAATCTAGAGTTACATTTGATAGCTGCTTTTATTATATTATAACAGTATATTATAATGGAAGTTAAGATGGAAATGATGCATTCACTGCAGATTACTAGATCGGAAGGATGAGGCTATAAAAGGGAAACTACTTGGAGTTTCATCCGCTTAATAAATGATCCATCCCTATGTAATATTCTCTCGTGTTTATACCCAAGCATGAAAGACGTCTACGGTTTTAACAGTTATACTAGACAGGCAGAATACAATACAAACGGCATTTAGTATGGTTTATGTTTGGTTGGTACACTTGGGTGATAGAGAAAGTGAAAGCATATTGACTAAAAACTTATTCTATCTGTCAGACAATCAACCCGAATGAACCCAACATGATAGCTTGCTCTATATAGTCTGTTTTCAGTACAATCATACCCAGAGCTAGTTTTCATTAAATGCTTTTTATGCCTGGACATAATATATTTCATGAAATGAAGTCCGTTGTAATAAAACTAGCTGCTTTTTGAAATCCAGACAAATAATATTGTTACCATGAGGGAATTAACTCAAAGGTGAAATGTTGATTGTGCCTTTGGATGTTTGCTCTTTTGTTTTCTTTTAACGAGTTTTATTTCATTTTGTTTTTCCTATTTTATGTTTTCCCTTTCGGCACAAAGGGATGATGATGATATTATTAAATGCTCAATCCAATAGGGTATATGGTTGGATAATCCCAGTAGATATTTTGATCTTTGGTAAAAGTGAATCCAGCTTTTGGTTTGTCTTCCAAGTGTTTAATATTTAGCTAGCTAATAATATTTAGTGTTGGTTGTGTGTTTTACTTTGAAAGTTGTGCAGGAAACAGGGTCGAGTTGGTTAGATAAACCACACTGTTTTTCATAAGGTATTATTTGTACACATTGAAATTGGAAGATCATAGGGTAGTAGTTGCAAAGAAGAGACAAAGGGGTATTTGAAAATGTAGATGTTTCCTCCCCATAAACCCCAAGTAATGAAAGTATTGCTCTCATTATCAACCAAATGACAGAGACTGGGTTGGGTGAAAATGAACAACTTTCACGCTACATAAAGAATCAAGCTATAACATTTGATAGTTGGTGGACTTGTGCTAGAAGGATGTGTGTGATGCATCCAGTTGGCTTCCCTAAGTAAATGGAATGGATGGATGAAGGGGTATAAATAAAGTCACTATTTATTTTCCTTTGATAAACTGGAAAATGACTTATCGTTGGGATGGTGCCAATCTACCACCATCATCACCAATCCCGTCGCCACTACCACAAACTAACAACCATCCACCACTGCAACTACTAATATAAGAAAAAAAGTGAAAGGCACACAGTCGCTGAACAAAGAGCAATAAAGATAGATAGATATATTCAATGTAACTTGTATTAAGGATGTGTGATGATTTATAAAATACATAAGACATCTCCGAATATATGATATGCACTTATGACTACAAAACACAATACAAAAAGACATCCAACCAGTTGGTAGTAGTATTACCACTTCTATATATATGAAATTTCATGCATGATAGAATGATATATTTTTTTTCTTCCAGTTTCCTGTGAAAAGGATTGTGGACGTAATGGGCTGTGCAATGAAGAAGGTCAGTGTGAATGCCTTGCTGATTGGTCAGGCGAAAATTGCGATGTCCTAGCCTGTGACCCAAGGTGTCAAGAGCATGGTCAGTGCAAAAATGGAACTTGTATTTGCACCCTTGGATTCAATGGAAAATTCTGTACTCTTTGTAAGTAAAGTTCTCAATATATTTTTATATTTTAGGTATATACAGCTAAACATTATTTTCACTAAGGATATTCAAGAACTTTCTCTTTTTAAAAATAATAGCAATAATAACTTCAGTATGTCGGCATTTAATTTTACTACTGAGTGCTTTAAATAGTTTTTTTTAACTTTCAACTTGACTTAAAAGAAGGAGCTAACTTTTGATAAAAAATGCGTCTAATAAGCGTTCAAGTGCATAATGAGAATTGCCAACTGGTGCTAAAGAGAAAGGCTCTGTTGAAGCAATTGCTCTACCAGTTGAGTTGAAGAGTTCAGAGTGACTTGACATAGTCAACGACTTGACGACTAATTCAGATGCAAATTAATTTCCCTTGATTAAAAAGGGGGAGTAGCAATCAGCGAGTTGTCACATCACATTCACATCTACTATGTCTAAGATCGTATATTTTGAGTGCATTCGTAGTGTCTACTAATATTTAGTGTGGGTGCATTTTCTGTTTATGATAACACACTCCTTTGGGTACGTGAGTATGAAGGGAGGGTGTAGAGGAAGTGAGGATATTTGCACTCGGCTCGTACAAAGTAAATTATTATTATTACCAGCTATTTTGAGTGTTCCTTTGAACTTCAGTCAAAATATAGGGAAAGTTAAAAGAATGTAATTTTTAGCTGTTTGTATTTTGTACGTTTTTGGTTAGATGTCAAAGAGTTTGTTTTGAATTGACGTTTTCTTTGTAAAACTGTCACATTATATTAGAAGAGGACCTTTAGTACAATACTTTGTAAATGCATTTCTAAGGCTGGAGTTTATTTTTCGGAATTTTTTTTTTCTGTTTGTAAAATGACTAACAAAAAATAAAGTGAAAGTTGGACGAGTTCATTATCAATTTAATTTAGATTTCATTCCTGATAATGATGATGATGATGTTGATAATGATGGTGATGATACGGGGGATTCATTAGGTAGAATGAAAAGACTCATTCGTGTGATTATTTATTTGTTGACTGGTCTCGTCTCGTCTAGTAATTTTATGTTTTCCATGCAACAACAAAAGTTATGTTATAAGCTATACAGACCATTATGTAATGGTAGAATGCCAGCACCCGATGGGTCTGATATTTTTAAAGCTCAATTTCATCCCATACTTTCATTATACTTTGAATCGACTAGAACTTTAAATGCCAATGGTTTTTAATGTTACAAGTATCTAAGTAGTTATTCCCAACCTAACCTGTAACTTGTATTTACTATAGGAGAAAGTATTAAAAACATGAAACAAAACAACAGCAATAATTTTAAAATGGTTAGTTTGAGCCTTTCAACTATTTGGTTACTATTTTCTTGGTTTTCATTCCTTTTTCACATTTTTACCGTCACAAGACCCAAAATAAAGTAGATAATCTTTGATCATTCACATTAGAATCTGGCTGGATTTTTTTTAAATCTAATTTTTTTGAAACTCATAATTATCCTTCTGAAAGGCTCAATCAACTATTTCCATCGAATTCAAATTTACAAATCTAGAGCTCATAAAAAGAGCGAAAGAGGGTTTCACTCCAACACAAATTAATAGTAAAGATAATCAAGTGCACAAATTCCATCCACAAATGAAATTCAACTCCCAAAAGTATTACAAGTTGAGGATTTTCAGTTGGTTCTGTCTAACTTCGAATCACATCTTTCCCCAGGCCCTAGGCTCAATCTTCTGAGAGTTTACTTGACAGATACGAACTGGAAACCAAGGGAAGGTGGTATTCTGTTTCTGTTGTTGTGATGATGAGATGATGGTTCATGGTGAACATTCTATGTATGACAAACACCATTGATTTTATTCTAGATATCACTTCATCATCATTACATTTACCACCACTACCATACATACCATCACGATTGTTAAATTTTCTCTGTTATTTTCATCTCTCATCTCTCATTTGTATTTTATCAGTTTACGAAGTTAGTGTCTAGCTCAGAAGTGACAAAGCAAAGCAGTAAATGCTGCACAGAACATTCAGTAATTCAGATAGATAGATGGAAAGATACAAGAATCGTAATATAATAAAGGAGTTGGAGACATGACTTTTTTATTATGATTTTACATGCATATTTTTTCTCCTTGTGTGTACAACATCCAAACATACCAAGATATATTATTATGATAATATTATGATGATGTTGATGTACTAGGAAATATAAAAAGAATGAATAGTTGTTTTCATGTAAAACTTGTATAAATTCATGTATTTTTCTTGTGAGACGTATGACCAGGAATATTACAAAACATTATTTTTCTATTTATATAGCTGGATGTCCCAATGCATGCAGTCATCACGGTTCATGCATTATGCAAGACAATCGCTATCTTTGTAAATGCTCTAACTCATGGGCTGGCGAGGACTGTTCGATCCGCTTGGAAACCAATTGTTCCGATGATATCGATAATGATGACGGTGAGATTTTCATTTTCATTTTTATTTTCATCTTTTTTCCCCACGACGAAGACATTCATCCATATCATCATGCCTCTGCTCTGTTGAGAAGTTTTACTAAGACCGAGTGCCACTACTACTTTCTCCACAAGCATTTTAAGCATCCTTTTTCCAATACTTAATACTTTTACAAACCCCATCAAAATTGCTACCAACCAATACTGCTACTACCACTACCAACCAACAAGCAAGGATCTTTCTGGAATCTACATATGATGATAACATGTGTGCTACTTATTCGATGATATGATGATGCGATGGGGTACACCAAACGCAAACCAAACCACCACCACTACTACTAGTACTAGGCCAAACCAAATAGATAGTACTTTTAGTGCTAAAACTACAACTGCATATCATCCTTTTATTGTTATTATATTCCAAGCAAGTCGTTACCCATTTTTCATCCGGTACGTTCGAGCACCCGTACCCTGTCTTTCTCCATCCATGCATGCATCACATTCACATGCATCGACATCGCATCCTTCTCTATAATCATAATGCATGCAGGACTCGTACCATTTGAACCAGGTGGTTCTCTCTTTTGGCCTATATATAGCTTCCTAATATTCTACAACGTACAATCTAAAAGTCTCTACACTCCAGAATAATACTTTATAATAGATGCATGTGTCTGTGCAACATCAAGCTACAGTAGGATGACATGGCCAAGTTGCTGGTGCTGGGATGGTGAAAGTACGACAGCTATAGATATTTATGTAGGTGTGTGATTACTATCCATAGATACACATGCCCATGAAATGTATGTCTATCAAAGGTGTGTAGAAGCAGTGGTAGTGGTAGCGCGTCAGTAGTGGTAATGTAGTGAGGACTTGGATATCTGAAGAGGGAGAAAGTTCTTGCTTTCAGCCGACCTTTTACCGAAAATCAATCACCTCATTCCTCACTCCTATTCTTTCCTTCCTTTAGAACTTCCTTTGTTTTTGCTCAGCTCTAGTAATTCCATCCATCTCAACCCTACGCAAAAATGCCCTCAGCCCTAATCCAGTATCTCTTCACTATAGGGTCCAATATGACCACTACTTATTTCTTTACATGCATGGGGGTCGGGTAAGAAGCTCGACTTTATGGGAATGGGTTTAATTTAATCTCAGTAAACAATTTTAGGTCAATTATAATAGAACATGATAGAATGTCATGTTAGATGATGATGATGGTAATATGTGAAGATGGTCTTGGTCGTACTAGTGGTTTGGATTGAGTACATAATAAAGGAGAAAGCACACTACTCCAATTTCCTGTTTACAGATGGGATGACAGACTGTTCTGACAGTGAATGCTGTGACGATCCCAAATGTAAAGATCATTTGATGTGTATGACGGCCAGTGACCCGGTGGAAGTGTTACTGAGAAAGCAACCGCCCTCAGTAACCTCGTCCTTTTTCCAAAGAGTAAAATTTCTAATTGAAGAGAACAGCGTTCAAAGCTACGCTCAGAAAGATGAGTACTCTGAAAGGTAATGACGGCGGTCTTTCCCTTTCTTCTTTTTTCACTTACTTTTACTGTGCATTTCATTCCATGTTGATGTAATATTGTACAGGTAGATATAGTATTACTTAATTCCAAGTTATCTTTAGACAAGATTATTTTTAGATAGAAAGTCAAAAAAGATTAAATCTAGGTGAAGAAAATACCCACGTTGAAGACATAGTAACTTTGATCTTTGATTAAATAAAGTTAGGCTCATCAGAAGTTCTAAAAGAAAAAATAGGTTTTGATAAAGTATTAGAACTTGCGTGGGTTTTAGTCTCCAATTTCAGAAGAATCAATCAATTAGCAAAAAATAAATTAAATCTTTTCTATGAATAGCTTTTACAATCAATTATTTACTCAAAAAGAGTTCATTCTGATAGCAAACCTAGTCGAAACTAGTCATTTAATCTATATCCAGGCAGTAGTACTTAATAACTATCTATCTTCTGCTACTTCTACTACCACTAATACCTTATGTAACTGTCTACTCTGTCATCTAAATGTTGTGTGAATGTGTACTTTTTGTGTGATTGTTTGTGTCTAACTTGATGTTTTTGATTATGCTATGACTTTTTTTTTAATTGGGTTGGGTAAATGAGTGAGTGAAAGGTGGCCTATTTATGTTACACATCTGATATACATCATTACCATTTGCTTTAGATAATATTGTGATAGGTGAAAGGACAGAAGGAATAAGTTAGGAAAACTTCACATTACTTTTAAGGGAATAATCATTTAGGGAATTTAGAAAGTTTGTTGAGACGTTTCTTTGTCTTTAATTACCTTTATCTTTGTCTTATCTTATCGTGTATTATAATTACTATTATATATGTGTGTGTGGTATGTGTGTCCTATGTTTTCCATCTGTAACCGACTGCCGGATGATAAATCTTATTTTATTCTCTGTCTTTCTCTTACACTTTGACCATGTGTCGTTGTCTCTAATTGTCTTGTTTTTCATTCGGCTCCTTCCTTGCTTTCACGTCTCTTTCTCGGTTCGGTTGTCACATTCCCACTACCAGAAACCACAACTCTACTATTTACTATATATATATATATATAAATCAACCAGTACAAAATCATAGTGCACATGCACAATCATACTCAACATTTCTTAATCTGTCTCTATCTCTTTATATCTATATTTGAGTCTTCTTTTAACTCGTATTTTTTATCAGTTTACAAGTATATAAACCTCTTTATTTATTTTATACAAGGTTTTATTCAATCTCATACCAGCAGCAACCAGGCTTTCACTTAAAATTTTATTGATTGCTTTCGTCCGTAAAGAACAAAGTACTCGTTGCAGGTTGAAAGGCTTTTCAAGTATTTTTTTTGTGTGTATAAAGTATTAAGAGATTAAAGACTCTTTAATTTTGGAGTTGTTTGTTCTAAAGATAAATAAATTGCTTGATAAAAAGTTAATAATAAAATTAGAAGTAGCGTATAAACTGAGACATTTTGGAAAATCTCATTTTGCCTCTTTAGTACAGCCTGAAACTTTCTGCAACAAGTATTTCCCTTGCCCTTAAATTATTTGTACGCACTTTCTTTCTCCTAACTTTAGTAAGCCTTTTGATGTAAGTATGACATCAGTCAGATATTTCTGATCTGAAAAGTCTTAAAATTTATCATTTTTACCTGTAATTTTTTCTTGGATTATTATTTCATTAATTCGAAATAAGGCTGAGGCCATTCGTTTTTAGTTTAAGTTATAATTAATTGTTCCGCAAACGAGACAGCATGACCAAAAGTCTTGGAATATGACAGAGAGACTTAACTATTATTATTATCATTTAATTTAGTATACCTTGGTAATGTTTTAAAATTATAAATGAAAAGGAATCATGAAATGATGATGAAACCGAACCGATTGATAGATACGTGTAACTGATATGCAACTAATTTAGCGTTGTTTATTTGTTTCTGATCACATCTCACTCACTACTTTCCCCTGTTGTGTCCGAACTAGTCAATTTTGGAGCTCTTTCGATCCGCGGTAAGTCGCTTCTTCAATAAAAAATTATTTCGAAATAAACCCCTCTAAAAAGAGAAAAGAAAAACCAAATCCTTCATCTACTTTTTCAAAGCTAGGTTCAAATTTAAGAAAGTACCTCTTCTAAAATTATTTCCATTAGGTTAGTATATTCAGGAATTTCTTTTACTTTCAATTTTCCTATAAAAAATCTCTTCTTCATCCACAGTCTTACATATTAGGTACACACAACTAAAGTGAAAGTCAGTATAAAAAAATATTACTACATTCAAAGCATTACATAATTTATAGGAAATTTTATCAACAAATGGACACATTATTACTCTTGAATAGACGAAAACAACTTTTTAATTTCTATCACTTTATAACACATCTATTATTCCTATTTAATAAAACATTCCATAACTTATTTCAATCCTAGCAAAAAATCTTAAGAAAAACTTAACTTTATCAATAGAATATAATCATTACTCTATTAATAGTACACACTACACAATAGTAGATCATCACCCTGACACAAACACCTTCTTGACAAAGAACATAATCAAAAGAGAAATAGGAATTTCCAATTTAAGGACATAAAGACTTTTTTCAATATTCTATTCTCTCTTTATTCTCAAACATTTCCATTCGCATTGGCTTCTATTTTTGAGCTTTCCTGTTGGCTCTATTTTTATATCATTATGAGTATTTTGAGAAGTAGAAAAAAACAATTTTCTTTTGAGAAAACATCTATCAAGGGGAAATAATAAAAAAGAGTCTTATCATAATAATAGCTAATAAACTGCATTTTTACCTTTGTGTCCCTGTCTTTGTCTGAAACTTTCCTATCCTTTCTCCTCAAACTTATATATTATATATGATATATTATAACAACGGACATGAACTAGCTACCTTGTACTACTACTAATACTTCTGGAAATTAATAATCCTCTGAGAAGAGAGAAAAAAAAATTAGTAGATTTTCAACAGTTAGAAATCTATAGTCATTATAAAAATACTGTTGTCACAATAATAAGTCAGTTCATTCTTACTATAATTGCAATGAAAAAAAAACCATCACGCTAAGAAAAAAATTAATTGGGAAGAATCGCAGAAACATATTTTATGTAATTTTTCTCTATCTGTCTTCTTCGTCTACCCACCCCCTCAACGATGAATGGTGATGCCAAACTCAATTCCAAATTCAACATCGACATAAAATTAATATCGTGGATAAATCAACACCAATTTCCTTTCTCTGTTGGGGGTTCCTTCTTGCCTTTGGTACTTCGTTCATGGCCTGGATTGTTATTTTCTGCCCACCTGCAGACGTGTATCCGTCATCCGTGGTCAAGTCCTCTCGCCTGATGGATTGGGTATCATTGGGATTCGTGTCAGCGTAGATAAAAGTTCTCGATTTGGTTTCACTCTAACCCGTAAGGGTGGATGGTAAGATCATGATGCTTCTCTTGATTAATTAATTAACTAATTTGTATGCCAAGTCAACAGACACATATGCATCCTTGTATGTGCATATTGAGTAGGAAGTATATATAGAGAGAGACATGTCTGCATTTCAGGTTTACGTCATTCATCGTTATCATTGTATCATAAGAACACACTATCCCCTAATCTACATTGTCTACCTGTCTGGGATGCATATAATGAATACATACCTTACCTTACTCTCTAATTTAGAAATTTACTTGTTAAAGACTTAGAGTTGTTAGAAGATGAGAAGCGTATAGCTTGTTAAGCCCGTTTATTGAAATACCTCGACCTTGTTGATCCTCTGAGGGAAATGAAACCCTTTAAGTGGGGTCTCGTATCTTTGGGAGAAGTAGAATAAGAGGAGCATTGAATTCCAACCATGGAACATGATTTCTATTTCTATGAAAGAAACGAAGCAACCTGGTGACTCGGGGCAAATTATCTCATTTGAGTCTGATCTCTCTTTCGGTCTTACATTGTCTCATTTGTAAGGTTTTACTGTAGCGGAGATGTATCTTTCTAGCTTTATTTAACTCATCTTTAGAAGCTGTATATAAACTTATAAGAAGGTTGGATGCAATATGCTAACCTTTTGATTGATGATGAGTAACTTGAGTTAACCGGATAGGAGTTACAGGAGATGTAAGAGGTAGTTTGAAGAATTATCGTTGTAATTGGATCATGGAAATTCCGTAATTTAATTGAAAATGGGCTCCATGCTCCATCACATTTACTACGAGTCACAACCACACTACCAGCTCAACCTTTTATCATATCGTTTGTATCCCTTGTCATAGACCTCCTGCTTTCGAACTGCAGTACCAACAGGGATGATATTGTATGGTGACTGGATATTCTTCTTCTTTCTAGGAAAATGAAAGCAGAACGACTTAAATCAGAGAGTACTCTTAGTAGTGTAAGGGACATGTGAATGATGAAATGAGATTTAACCCTAGCAGACGAGAAATAAAGAAGGGAGCAGGAGGGATGAGCTGGGATTTTTTTAGTCTATAAAAAGCTGGAGTTTTTAATTGCAGATTTTTTTCTCTCTCTTATGAATCATTTTCCCCCTCAGTGCACCTGGTTAGCTCCGAGTTGTTAATTAAATTTCGTTATAAAGGGGGCTCAAATACTATTTGGCCCGTTGAGAAAGTCATTCATAAGTAGAATTATATAGATGATGCTGAGAAAAGTGAAAGATACAAGTTTTATGTTAACTCTAATAGCTAAGCTATTGTAACATTTCTGTGGTGGGTTGGGTAAGGTATGTTTGCAGATTGGGACAGGAAGAGAAAGTAGATACTGGGGAGAAGAGCAACTAGAGCAAGTTTCTTAAGTTACTACAAGATAGATATGGTTTCTGGTAATGATTTAGGTTCGACATGTTGGTGAATGGAGGGGGGTCGGTCACACTCCAATTCCAAAGAATCCCATTTCAAGCCACAACTCGGACAGTGTTTGTACCATGGAATGAAATAGTGGTACTAGATCCTGTGGTTATTATGTCAGTTGGTGGCTCCCATCATAGAATAGCTTCTGAGGAAAGTAGTAAGGAGGCTGCCCAAGAACCCTGTATTCAGCATGACCTTGACCTCTTAAAACCTGTGGTTATGTCCTCATGGCTTCCTGGAATGGTCGGAGCTAGTCCAGAAAATACGGTGGTCTTTGGGGAAAGTCAGGTACGTTTAATATTACATTACTTCCTTGCTTGTTTGGTTTAAGAAATTTACTCGAGTGAAAGTTAGAAAATATTGTCCGTACTTTGGATGGACCCATGTGTCATGTACAAACACTTCAAGTATGTCTATCTGCCTTGCCTTACAATAAGTTCAGTAGATACGATACCATACTGCAGTGCAAAATTCCTAGGAAAGTGGAAGTAGAGTTGGGATTTGGGAAACATTTGTTACTGATCGGGGTACGGCAGTTAGTTATAACTTATGTTCGTACATTCCGAGAAAAAGTGGAAAAGTTATTTTCCGTGGAAAAGGTAAATGCTCTGGAAAATGTAGTTTATAATTACTATTGTGTTTGGGCTTTACAGATTCTGCAACAAAGTATTGTAATACCCGGATCTGAGGTGCACCTTGTGTACCAAAGTAGTCAATCGCCTGGATACTTGGCTACCATTATGATGCAGCTTACTGGACCAACAATACCCCCAGGATTAGTTTTGGTCCACTTGAAGATAACAATTGAAGGAGAACTCCATGCTAGGACATTTGAAGCAGATCCAAATATCACTTACTCGTTTGGATGGAAGAAACGCAATGTGTATCAACAGAAGGTATATGGACTAGCAACGGCCCGGGTAGCAATTGGTTACCAATATTCTGAGTGCTCTAAACCCGTTTGGGCAGTTAGAGTCGTAACTCTCAAAGGATTTGATGTGGATATTGCGGATGTGGGTGGATGGAATTTGGATATTCATCATCACTACAACTTTCACGAAGGAATTCTGCAAAAGGGAGATGGATCTGAAGTACACTTGAAAGAAATGCCGAGAATAGTGTCAACAATCATGGGCCATAAAGGTCAACAAAGATCCCTTTTGTGCGAACCGTGTGAAAACCTTCTGCTGTCACCTATAGATTTAGCTACTGGTCCAGATGGGAGTATTTACGTAGGAGACTTCAACCTTATCCGTCGGATTACCCCAGAGAACAAAGTTTACACTGTCCTTCAACTTAGGTAAACAGTTGTTTATGTATATGTACGAGGAATTTGTGTCAACACTCTTTACTCTTGACTTGTGTCTAAAATTCTCTTTTCTGTCTTGACACACAGTGCCACTAAAGTATCTCATCAGTATTACATGACAATATCCCCTGCGGATGGACATTTGTACGTTTCGGATCCAGAGAAATATCAGGTTAGTTCATCTTCCTAAAAGGAGTTGGTTAGTTTGTAAAGTTTTAATGTAATGATGTAAATAGGTAAATGGTACAAAGTAATTGTAACTATTGCATGACTATTACAAAAGCTCTGTGTAACAGTTTTCGAGTTTGTGTTTGATGACCAGAAGGATTCATGTCAATTTCCCCGTTTATTATGCAGGTTTTAAGAGTGAATTCAATGGAAGAGATAGAAGATCCACGAGCAAATTGGATGCCAGTGGTGGGTTCAGGTCTCAAGTGTCTTCCTGGCGATTCGGAAAACTGTGGAGATGGGTTTAAAGCAAAGTTGGCCAAGTTAATTCATCCGAAAGGCATTACTATCACAACTGATGGTGGCATTTACATTGCTGATGGACAGAATATTCGATACGTAGATGTACATGGGATAATACATACCGTAGTTGGCAGTCATGGGCACAGGTTGAGTCGGCTGAGTGTAGCTAAAACCACAGATTTTGAGTCGTGTCGTTTACAACGTGAGGATGTTAAAAAAGTTCAACTTCAGTGGCCTACTAATTTGGCATTAAATCTGGTTGAGAACAGATTGATGTTCATTGATGAAGGAATACTGTTCCAAATCACTGATGATAATCAAGTAGAGAGGGGTTTAAGGTGTGATGCCTCGGAAAAAGTGACTCGACCACTCCTAGATTTGGCATTCAGCCCAAAGGGTCAACTCTATTTCGTAACGGAAGATTCGAATCTCTTTACAGTGAGACGTGACGGTGAGCCCCTGCTAGTACGAACAGACAAAGTTTCTCCCTATGGACCAAATTCCACACAAGAAAGACAACGGAATAATTTAAATGCTGGTTTTATATCAGCACTGAGCATTGGTGCTGACGGTACAATCTATGTAGCAGATCAAGCCAACTTGGAGATTAAACAAGTGTCCAATTTTATCCCCTTACCCAATGACAATGGTGACTACGAAGTGGTTTTTCCAGCAACTGGAGAGATTTACTTTTTTAATCGCTATGGCCAGCATACTTACACAAAGGATATCAAATCCGGGAAAACCCTTTACTCCTTTCTCTACACTAAGAACACAAGCTATGGAAAACTCTCGAAAATAACGGATGCGGCTGAGAACAAGATCCTTTTCCTCCGGGATTACTCTTCCGTGGTCTCAACTATAGAAAATACTCAAGGCAAGAAATGCAATCTTAAAATTAATCATTTGGGTCGTCTAGTCCACTTCCAGGAAATGGAAAATTCTGAAATTCGGTTGGAGTACTCGGACGAGGGGCTTCTTGCTGCAAAAACCACTACAACTGGTCTCAGTTCTCTATATTTTTACGACCGTTTTGGAAGGATTCGGCAAGTGATTAGTGAAACTGGAGTCATTACAAACTTTGAGTATGAGCTATCCGGAGAGGCGATACAATTGCGTGTTTCAGACTCTGTATCCAAAACGGACTTTCTTAAGTACTCCATTCTGAGGAGTGATGAAACAGATCAAGTGATAATAAGCAAAGTCAGTTCGGCAGACGTAACTGTAAAAAAGAGAGTAATTCAGACTGACGTAAAAAATATCAGCTTTTCATTAAAAACGGAGGATGGAGCTGAGATGTGGGGCTTATCATGGGGCATTTATCCATTACTTAAGGAAGGAAATCCACCCATGATCGTTGAAGGGAATCTTATGCGAGGACCTTCACTCCAATACATAGCGGATGGAGAAACACCACCCGGACTCGGTAATAAACATGAATGGAAATTTGGATTATTGGGAGACGGGATGAGATCCGAGAGAATTCTAGATCGTCAGATGTGGGTTAATGATAGCCGAGTTCTTTCATTAGAGTTTGACCAGTCTTTGTCTCGTGAGGTAATTTATAGTCGAGATCGTGAGCCAGTATTTTTCATCCAGTACGACAAAACGGGCCTCCCTCTCTATTTCGTTCCATTCTCAAGTAATGACCATCGTTTCTCCATGAACATAACATACGATCGATTCAATCGGATTGAGAGTTGGAAGTGGGGTCATGGACGTGGAGTTCAAGTCACTTATGGAAGAAATGGTTTCGCGACAGAGATGAAGAACGCTGAAGGAACTCGAATCAGAACAATTGAGTACAATGAATATGGGCAACCATCAAAAATTTCTTTGCAATCTGGTCGAGCTTACACCTTCAAGTATGATGTATTTGGGGGACTAAAGAGCGTAGAAACTCCTAAGAATACAATCCACTCCTTCATATTGCAACATTCAATCGGTTTTACAAAACTAGTCTACCAACCACCTGGTTATGGCCCCATCAAAAACTCTTTCGTAAAATACTTTAACTCTTATGGTCTCTTGGAAAGTGTTTGGCTTCCTTCGGAAAGTGGGCGAATGTTGTATGAATACGACTTCCTGAAGAGACCCACTCAAATGCTATACAGTGAAGGAAGAATAGCAAGAAAGTATAAACCTAAAGGAGTAACAATAACTGTCACAGAGAATAAGTTTGAATCCACATCTCACATTTGGACCAATGGCTTACATAAAGTGGTTCAGGAGAAGAAAGATTTCGGCTCAAAATTGGGACTCTCAGCTTCTAAAGTGGTCTATGAGTATGACGCAAACTTCCGCCCGATTGCTGTGAAAGCAAGAATCGGGGGAGTTGTACTTCCGGATTTTACCCTGGGATACAATTCAAAGACAGGGGCTCGCGATCTGATAGGAAATTTCCGCATCACTCAGTCAAACAATAACCAAACATCAATCTTTGATGGAACTGCTGTCTTCTCTAAAATCAAAGATGGATATGGCCAATCTCTTCAGTACTCTTTGTCAATCCAGGATATCGAAGTGTTCCGCATGGATTTCTCTTATTACGACACATCCTTCAGAATTCGGCAACTTCGTCTTACTACCAAGAATACTGGTTATGTGCCAATAAAGAACTTCACCTATGATGGAGATGGTCAACTTATAGCCGTTGATTCAGCAGAGCCTTGGAAGTTTGAGTACGATGCCAACGGAAACTTACAAAGTCTCACTTACCGTGGGAATACCATCGGCTTGGAACATAATCAGCAAGATCGTATTGTCAGATTTGGGGACGGACTTTACAAGTACGATATGGCTGGAAGGGTTGTGCAAAATGCAAGAGAAGAGTTTTTCACATACAACGCACTAGGGCATTTAAAAAGGGCATGGAAGAAAGGACGCTTTGACGTGGACTACTTCTATGACCATGAAGGTCGTCTCATTGCTAGAAAAGATAACCACGGAAACACCACGCAATTCTTGTATGCCGATGTGAAACATCCCGAACTGGTCACTCACATTTATAGTCCCAGGGAGAATAGACTTCTTCATTTGGTCTATGATGAAGACCAAAGACTGATGTTCTTTCAAGTCAACCGTAACCAAAAGTACTATGTTGCAAGTGACCATTGTGGAACTCCACTACTTATTTTTAGTCAATATGGCCAAAGTCAAAGAGAGCTTTCTCGGAGCCCCTATGGGCACATTGTCTACGACTCGGATCCTTATTTCTACCTGCCAATTGACTACTGTGGGGGAATCCACGATAAGGTACGTTAAGTCATATTTTGTAGGACAATGTATTCTATATACATGGTAAGATAATCCTAGTCTTATAATAATAAGGGATCCTCTTACTCTGTCTTCTATACCAGGGGTCTCCAAACTACGGCCCGCGGGCCAACTACGGCCCCCGAGCACCTCCAATCCGGCCCGCGGCAGCGGGCTGGAAGGGCCGGGTACCGGGCCCGCCAAAGTGTATTTCGATTGCTCTGCAAAATATTGTAGACTAAATAAATCATAAATAATAATAATACATTGTTCTATTGAACGACCAGTTAAGAAACATACACATACTGAAATTGAAAATTTTAACTGTAGTTGACAATTAAATTTATCCAAAGAAACTAATGAGATACATGTAGCTGTAACTTTCCACTGACAATTGTTTCCAGTTGTGGGTTAGGTTTAGTAGCGGAAATTATCAGCAGCAACTTCAAATGCTCATCAGTTAGTTTGGAACTGTAAACATTTTTGGTATATTTCATTTTTGAGAATGTTTTTTCGCATACATAGGTCAAAAGTGTCAAAAGTGGAATTTATAAGGAATGCGAGCAAATTTTTGAAACTGATTAAATCGTGCGAGTGTGAGACTCTTATAAAATTCCAGCAATGACTTTAAATATTTTTCTTTGAAAAAATCACTACACTGCAAATCAATCATTTCCATTTAAAGTTCTGGGACAAGGGTTTCTATATCTACGTTAAAAGGATTTTGAAAAAGCTTGATATCGTTTGCAATTGCATCAAAATCGGAAAAACGAGACTCAAAATTAAA
>JAQGBU010000309.1:0-37580 GCA_034698605.1 Isotoma decorata
CTCTAATTCGAGATTTACGGTATCTGTTTTTCAAGAGCGTATAATATCCTATAACTCAACAAAATATATAAAAACAAATTAGAACGCGAGTAGTATATATGTTTGTAGTTGAATTAAGATTATCTTCTCATGCATCAAAGATCATGAAAGCATTCCAGAGTTTTAATGTGGCAGCAAAAGTAAGTTGAATTTATTCTTGCACAAGTCTTAAACTCTTCTCCATGTTACCCTGAAAACATCAAATACGACGCAACTTCTACGCTAATTTTTTCTCGAACCAAGTTGGGTTGCATCACAGGTGGAATCGTCTTGTCTGATTTGTTTTTAGGATTAATTGGCTAACAAAATAGGTTTACATTATGTGTGATGATCTTTTCTGCGGGGTTTCAGTTGTAGAGAAGTGTTATTTGTCAAACCAACAGCTACGGAAACGGTTGAAATTGCTTTCTAAGGAGTACAGCAGAGAAATAGAGCTTACTCAGCTATGTTTTTTGGAGCATGAGATGCTTTATTTCCGTAACGTATTATTTTCAGGAAGAAATATAACAATATTTGTCACACACGGCGATACGAGATTACACTAAAAAGAAATCATGCATCAACGGCATTAAATAAAGGAAAGTAAGAATGTAAGATAAGGTAATTCAGGTATTTATCTTTTTACGTGATTTTTATGATTTCCCCTTTTTGAATTCACTTTGTCAACGAGAGAAACATCCTCATATATGTTGAAAAGAAAAAATTCTTATATCTGAACAAAAGAAAATACAGAAAGGTTGAAACGTAACAAGTACTCAGATAACCCTGGCTCAATGAAGTCTAGATCAACCATGTAAATGATGATTGATGGTGAATTTTTGCATTATTCACATTCTGAAATTTCCAAATCATTGGGTTCTAACAGCAAGAATTTACGTAGGACAAAAAAAAGGAAAGACGAAAGACTTTGGACTAAAATCACTAATGGCATGACTAGGATGACTATTGCTCTTCAAGAAACGATCAATAGCTCATCCTTACTTCTTTATGTAGACAAATGAAGAGGGATGGAAATGGAATGGAATCAAAGGAAAAAGAAAGCGTTATTCCGTACTAAAGAAAGATACTATTTTATCCATTTTCAGGAATTGTGTGGTCGGTGGTAGTGATGCATGGTGTGTGGTGGTGGTGAAGCTTTCATCAAACTGTCGTATCGTAGTCAAAGAGCAACCCAAATGGTCATAAAATTCTATTCATTCTAAAACCAAAATTGAAAACTCGAAGCTTTCTATTTCCTTTCACCAGGGATTGCATTAGTTTAGTCTATGAATGAAGAATCTTTTGCTGTTTATAACTTGAAAACCCTCTGGCTCCTATACTCTTTTTGTGGCAAGTTTATTAATATAGGTCTGTGGGGTGGTTCTTCGAATTGTAAGAACATATTTCTTTGTCATTACTTTGCTCAATCCATCCATCACCACATCTCTGGATTTGTATTTTTTCTCAGCTGAAATTGGTTTTTACACATCAGATTCAAATGAGATCTGTTGCTTTCCATTGTTTCCATTTTAAATGTATGCCCAAAGTATTATTCCATCAATACTCTTAAACCAGTAATGTATTATTAGAATGTGATAATACTCATTAGTACCAAAATTACCATATCATATAATAATACATCAAATTATTTGACGTTTTCCGATTCAATTTAAATTTTTAATTGTTAATTTAGGTAATAAAAAATACATCTATAACACCACGTGATCTCAATATTTGGTCATTTATAAAAAATCAAAATAAAATAATGAAAAATAAAAAATATATTAAATAAAAAAATATTAAATTCATTAAGTCAAATATCAGATTTCAATATTATTGAAAGTACCTACTTTGACGGGCATGTGAATAATAATATGAGCTTTTACCAATCTAAAGGAGATTGCAGAATCGCCTATGGACATTAGTAATTGCTAAAACTTTAATGTCTATGTCTATAATTGTCTTTGAGCGGTTGACGATGTTGGTTTCCAAAAAATCGGTTAATAAAACCGACTTTTATCTGGTCGTGTCCCTGACGGGTAATCATCCAAACTTGTTCACTACACAGAAAACGCTCCCAGCAAATTAAAAGTTTTAAACTGAAATGTATAACTTTTATACGTGACAGGATAATAGGTAAAGAAAATGTTAGATCTACATAAATCAAAGGAAATTTCTAAAGGCAACAAAGATAAAAATAACATTTTCTAGTTGTAATAAGAACCAATACCAATTATACTTTCTACCCTTTATAAAACCTTTCACACCCACACCACCCTGTGCACTGTGCACCCACATATACGTGCACATATTTTACATTAATTGTATGAAAGACAAGGAAGGCTTTGTTTCCTAGTATTTCACTGGATTATATTGAATGGGAAAATAATTCATTTGATAAAAAATAACATTTTTTGTATTGTTTCTGCATGATACGATTCTGAAGAAAGTAATCCTCACAACGTCCCAACACATACCGAGTCATATTGAACTATTCTGGTTGTGTTATTTGATACCATGTTATAAAAATATTATGTGATACGAGTTCCTTGTCAGATCGATTCTTTTATCCTGCTAAAACCAATTTTTTGAGTGCTTTTACTTTCCTGTGGTTCCTTCCTTAAGACTAATCATTTATATTATCAAAGGTTTGTTATTACGTCTTGATCTTAAGTGAAAAAATATATACCTATGTACGTACTTACATAAGCGTCCTTTTTTCTTACTTCGTTCTTAAAATTTTTCCAGGCGTAAAGCACATCTCAGAATATGATATGATGAAGTTTGACATTATGTACATACTTCTTTTTCACCTTTTGGTATGACACCTTATAATCATTTGATATGTGCAAACCTATTGTTATAAAGTTTCTTTGACATGTATTGTACTCATTATTATTATTTAATCTGACGTGTTTGTAATGAAAATGAAGAATTCTTTCCCCTTTTTGCTATTGTCTCCTGGATCCTTTTTATTACATTTGGAGTTCTGTACAACGGAATAAAACTGTCGGATAAGTTTCATGTTAAGAATATTATGAACCTTTGCCTGTTGTTCTATTTACTGAAGATATGAGATAATAATGTACCAGGTTCATAATAGAAAAATGAAAAAAATTAGTCAGGGTTGAAGATTGCATTACAAAGAAGAGCAATAAAACACGTAAAAGGATAAAGAATTCTCTCTACTCTTATCTTGACTACCCGGATTCTGTTCAAAAGATGATAATGTTATTTATAAATTATAGGGGATTCTTAAGGGTTGAGCTAAACTCCTTCATTCCATTACCATGGCAAATGTACACGGTGCTATTAATTCTTTCAGGTCACATAGCTTGTCGATTGACTGAAGAGTAGGGAAGTTATCTATCTATAGAATTAATGGATGTTTGCAGAGCTGTCGAAAGATTTACAATTTCCTAACACGTCAAGTCAATAGAGAAAGTAATGCAAGGGCCAAGGCCCAAGACAAGGTAAAATATAGTTTGGAGAGTCAGGAACTCCTTTTCTCCAGTTAAAGTTGCCAAGTTGATGTCACTCGCATCCACTTTATATCTTATTACAGTCTCAATCCGATCAGTAGATTTGTATAAGGGCTACTTGGTAAGTATCTTGTGCAACTGGAATATCAACACTGAAAAGGATATTTTGTGTATATAGCGTGAACCGTTGATGGTAGAGAATTCGGATAAGCTAACATTTCTTACCCTTAACACGATTCCCGTGGGAAAATCCGACCACAGCAATGTTTGACTCTGGTACTGTATAGGATAGGAAAAGGTGGTATTTGGTCAAGTCCCTAAGTCCTCACTCGACTTTCGGAGAAAGTAAAGTACTATTCGTCCGATTTATAAGCTACATTCATTTACATTTACAGCAATTCTTCTTGATGTTTTACAGTAAACAGTTTGTGTCAATAAAGTGTCTCTTCCAAATGCCACTGATGATCTAATGATCAACTACATGATCCAATATTCTTTATAAGGTTTATCTTAGCATGCACATAGTTTTATCTCTTGTCCTTTTCTAGAGTGATTCCTGTCCATTTCCTTTGATCACCTGTTCATTGATATTGATGTTTGTGACCAATCAAGCATGATTATATGTTTAACTCTATTAAATATAGCAAGGGGACAGAGTCAAGGCAACATTATTATCAATTACGCCATTTGTACCCTTTATTCGAAAAAAGTCCACTTCGTCGAATTTCTCGTCGGTTGGATTTTAGAAGATGGAAAAAGTGCGAAGGTAAATGTAACAGCGAAACATCAGAATAATAGGGCATAGACTGAGCAATTGTATGCTTTTAGGAAAAATAGCTATTGCGAATGGGATTTGTTAGACATTTCATGCTTTTTTGTCAATTTCGATTTGCTGGCTGGACTTTTTGGTCTTGGAGACTTTGAGTCTTGAACTAGTGGTGCTAGTGAAGTGAAGCATGAAGTCTGCTCTTTTCTCTGTGATGGTACTTTTATTTTATTTTTTTACTTTTACCTTGAGCAAGCAAGAAAAGAGAAAAAAAAACGAGGAATGGCTTTTCTTCCAATTCAATGAGGCTGAAAACATCATGGTTGGTCACTACATGAGCAAACGTCAAAGTCACTAACATCAGTCCAGTCAAAGTCACATCGTAGGATACATTGTCACTTTTGGTCCCTTTTTATGAAACAAGTACCAAGGAAAATCCTGCTTGTCCATGTAACTTCAACCAATGTAAAAGTATTATTATTATTTGATCTCTTCCTTTCTATTGTCCCAAAAAAATTCATCATTTTTTATTGAGCGTAAAAGGTTGATACATGACACCTTCATGAGTTTCCTTAAAAATTGTGATACATGTTATTATATTTTATTTTATGTTTATTATAGTGAATTTCATACGATACTTGAGAAGATTTTTGGTTAGTTGAAAGCTGTATTTGCACCGTCAGTCAACCCTAGAGGTGTTTTATCAAACTGTGAACCTTGAATAACAAAACGATGAAAGTCGTCTACTCTCAAGTCTTAACTTGGTGAAGGACTGGTCTCCAAGCCTTGAAGTGTTCACTCTCACGCAGCCAAACCCCATTGACAGTTACAAATTACTTGCTTCCAATACAGAAATATCGGATGTAATAATAAAAGAGCGTTACATAACCAAGTCTTATGCAAAGCTGCTCAATATTTAGTACCTTCTACTCTTTATTAAGTATTATATGAAGGAGAATGTCTAATAGTCTAATAGAAAACGAGTTAGTCACACTTACATCATTGAGTTTACAAGAATATCCTCTCAAGTGTTGTACAAAAAGACTCATATTTTTGCAATATCCTGGTTCGTTGCCATTTGATAAGAGGTGAAACGATGATTACTATTTCTAATAACTAGGTTTAGATGGAATAATACTAGAGGAACTAGTAATAAAGAAAACTGCAGTATTGAGTGCAATCATGTAATATGCATATGAATTTATATTACATGTTACTTCTCCCTAATATTTCAACAAGGTAACCAACCCAATAGACATATTCAAGTGAAGAATGTATGTAATCATTCCCATCCATCCATCATCTCCTTTCTAGATAGAGAGCTGTTGCTCTGTACTCTTCATGCATGGGTTCGTCTACTTGGAATGCATGTCAGAGTCGTTTTTTCTTCTGTAACAAAATATACAAGACTTTCTCCAACTTTCCACCCTTAGAATATTTGCACTTGACTCTGCCTACTTTTCTCTTCTAAGTAAAACTTGGATAAAAGGCCGGAATTTCAAGTTCTCTCTTGGGCTTTTACATTTGCTTTCTATTTGAAACTTGTATTTAAATGAAATATAGAGAGCAAACTAGAGAGGAAAGCAGGTTGAATCTGATTGTGTTGCAACTTCTTTTGTTTGTTAGAAAAACGAAATATTCATGAGTAACAGAGTAACAAATCACAAAAATGCTTTGTGTAAAATTTATCCGCTATGAATGCTCCTACTTGTCTTTTCTGGTTGTTTTTTTTGCATTTACATCATTCATCATCTTGGTTATTGCATGTTTCTTAACGGGGAATAAGTTCAAATTTAAGTGTATCCTTTTTTATTTGCACGTATTAACTCTTTGCTGTGTTGGACATAGTTGTGAAAGGGTGATTTTAGTAGTGTTTTTTCATACATTAAAATGCATCAAATGCAATAACTTACGGTTCATGTATGACAAGATGAAAGCTTATTATACTTGATCCTTTGAAGGTCTTATGGTTCTTGTAATTGGTGAAATGGGTGACAAATATTTCCTAATTAAAGGTATGATTGCGGTTTGCTGAAAAGTTCCCCATTGGACCCAAGTCTACTTCAAGTTCTAATTAGAAACAAGAAAAGTAAAATACACAGATTTTTCGATGCTGCATTATTTTTATTTATTACACTGTGTAATTACGTACAACACATAACAATTACTATCTTATGACAATATTACATTAAGAGTATTGCACAAATAAATATGGATTTTCGTTGCAAAACCTCACCTAAATTTGGTATTCATTTAAAGGAAATGAAAGCACAGTAATGGAAAAACGTTGAGTTTATTTACCACAATTCACAGTTACTCACACAATAATTTCTCCTTATGCCACTGTGCACAGATATGCATTCAAAATTTATAATTACACAAACACCTCTAAACTTCGTTAAATTAAACATTTCTCTTGGGCTATGAAAGTACCTTTTTGAAAATGAAAATATTGAGTTAAAGTCTAGGAGCAAAATTGGAGCACATCTACAAAGATAATGTTTGCGTACTTCATATTATAATGTAAAAACAACACGTACAGTACTGACCTTAAAGCATATTATCTATATGTTTTCAATTAGTGAATAGACAATGTTTTACGGAACTGGAACATTTTGGTTTAAAGGTCAGACTAGCATAAATTGCATCACGATCACACCTTTCCATAGCCACACCGTAACCTTGTAGTAGTAGGATATATTTCTTTGACCGTAACATACAGATAGAGATTGAAAACCACAACTTTATTTCCTAGTCGTATTTGTATATGAATCAGAAATGTTGCTCATCATTTATTCTATTGAATAAAGTTTCAACCCAATTGTTTTTCATTGCTTGCACACATAATATATTACTTACATACATACTTACTAGAATATAATATTATCTACTAGAATGAGTAATAGTATTCTTAGTGATCAGTGATCATTGGGATTAGTTTTAAAGTGCTGATCTTTTGGAAGATTTGAAAAGGGTCTCTAATCTCAACAGGTACATTTCTCAGGAATTTCTTCATTAATTCAATACATCATCAAATCGTTTTTACACTTTTGATACGTGCACTGCAATAAGTCCCGAAGACGAAATGAAGCAACTTGATACATTCAATTATACTGATATCAACACTAATTTAATTACTATTTGGTAAAACTAATTAAAAACAATGAATAGTTGTTGCTTATCTTATTTCTTAGAGGATCAATAATCATTTCGTGAGACGAGATACTAAATGACTTCTCTAAATTTGAGTTATTTTGGTAAGGTTTTGTGAGATACAAGATACAAGTGAATCTACTCATTAAATGACACATGCATTCGGATTGACTTGAAGTTTCTTTTTGTTCATGTCCTAAATTAAGTTAGCAAATTGGTTTCATGCTTTGTATCAAACATGTCCACACATCGATTGCGCCAATATAATAAAATAAAGCAGTTAAGTATAATAGACAGACACCCCACTGGCTGAGTCTAATTGTGAGCAATGAATTGAGTTACATAATCAAACGGATGGCCTTATATCGTATAGTTTTTTTTTCTAAAGTGACTACATCTTTTTTTTGTTCATGGTTGCCCTGTGCTAAGACCCTTTCAAGATTAGTGAATAGAAGAGGGGGTTCAACTGGAATTCATGACTCTCTATATTATGGTGAAACCCAACACTTAAATTTGACATGGGTAGTGTTGGGATATATTTACATGATGAGTGGAAAGTTTGTTGAATTAGTAAGAGGTCCTCGAGGAGCGGTTGATGGTTCAGCAATCAAATTGGTTTCAGTAAGGGTAGTAGTAGCAATGTTGGTAGGGGTAACAGGTTTTGGTTCATTGGTTGATTGGACAAGGGGGATGTGCACCTCGACCTCATTAGTAGTCGAAAAATAGGTAGCAGTGACGTGGTCATAGTTAACATTCAATACAGGGGTCTGTGATTCAGAAGCTTGTTCATTGATAGTTTCAAGAATCTCTTGATTCACATTTGATGCTGGTTGAGAGAGCGTGTCATCTCCTGCTTGTTGTGGCTGCAACCCCGGAATTAATGTCTCTTGGACACTCTCGTTTCCATTGCAAGTCCTTTGAGAGACAAATCTACGACTAGATCTGTTTATCGCACGTTGCGAAGACGAAAAGCAAGGAAGTACTTGTTTAAACTCCTTTCGAAAGTTTTCATTCAACCAAGCATACAACCACGGGTTGTAACAGCAGGATGACATGGCCATTGCATGAGAGAGGAAAAAGCATAAATTGTAGAATTCCCAGTCCTCTGCACCAATATCGACATCATTAAGCAAGTTGACCACGTTGATTGGTAGCCAACAAAGACCAAATATCATGACCATTGCAATCAGCATTCTATTCGTTCTCCGTTTCCTCTCTCTTTCCAAAGCTTCCTTTTTACTGTTCTTACTGCCTGGTTTGGCCTTGGCTCTGTCTGCCAGCTTGATAGAGACTTTGACATAACAGAAGAGGATAATTATGAATGGGAGAATATATTGGACAGTGGTTGTGCAGCCACTGAAAATATGTCGAAGTCGATCAGAAGGCCAGGCCTCACCACAAGTGTACTTATCTTGATTTTCATCCATCTTATATTGCAGAAAAATTCCATAGGGTAATGTAGCAAGAAGAGCAAATATCCAAATGCTTGTTATGATAAGAAGACAGGTTGTTAGTCGCATTCGGGGTTTGAATGGGTAAATTATGACAAAGAAACGGTCAATGGCTATCGAAGTGAGAGTCAGGGTTGAGATGTAGACACTAGTCCCTTGAGCATATGGGACCAAATGGCATAAGACTCTTCCAAAAATCCACTCTTCCAAGAACGTGTACAAAGGGGTGAAAGGGACCGCAAGGGCACATAATAGAATATCTGCTAAAGCCAAGTTTGTTATAAAGAAATTGGTTACCGTCTGCATGGCTTTATTTCTAGCAACTACATAGCAAACGAGCACGTTTCCAAAAATCCCCAACACGAAGATTGTCGTGTAGATTACGTAAAAGATGGTTTGTACACCTGGGTGGCTAATTATATCGTCCTCTTGTGTTCCATTCGATAAAAAGTAGGTATGGTTCATATACTGGTCCACCTCCGAGTCTGCTACGGAGATGGTTGTTAAATCTGTCTTCCATACTCGTTCCATATCTCCCCTTTTCTCCCTCTACTTCTTTTCCTACGGAATGCCAACAAAATTAATTAGAACATCGTTTGCAAAGCTTTTGCTCTTAATGACCCTAATCTCATGATTATTCTTTTCGTGTCAAGCTTTCACCTTTACTAAACTTCAACTCATTCTCCACAACTTTTTCTAGAATGCCTTTTATGCAACCACCCCATAAGCTTTGAGTGGTTCGTAGAAAATAAAATTCTAACAAATCTACTTAACTTTAAAGCTAGTTGAACGTATTCCCCAGGTAGTGCTATTTTAAAAGTGGCTGTGTATGCAATTAGGAAGAATTCAGTCCAAATAATTTCTTCCCTGCATTCTGCATATTTGCTGTACAATAGTCCACTGACTGAATAAGATCCTTCTAGCACAGTCTAATACCAAGATTCCTTTATATTAATCTATATTTTGCATTTAAGGGATACTAGACAAGATTCTTTAAGTCAAGTTAGTTTTCATGAGCTTCTGTCAACCTGCATGAATAAAATCACATGCATGAAAGTAACATTTTTATTAATTGAAAAGAAAATACCTGAGTGTAACTCAAAATTTAGTCAGACTTATCATGCAACCATGATTAATATATGCATAAACCTCAATTGAATTAAACTGCTTGGGTAGATTGACATGAAGGATTCAAAAGAGACTCCGCAAGTCATGTCTATGCTCCTTAAATAAATTAAAGATAACGTTTATTTTCCCTTATTAGATTACCAACAGATTATAACACCGATTTTTGAACTGATTGATAAAACGTGAGCAGAAAATAAACTGAACCTGGCCCATATAATTGCTAACTATTAAATTCAGCTGTATCTTCAGAGTTTCTTTTAACCCTATCAAATAGAATTTAAGTCGAAGTCCTAAGTATTTCTTAATGAGTTTAATTGAATAAAATGTTGTCGAGACTCAGTAAACAACTTTTAGAGAAGTCTAATTAAACAATGCTTTTTTAAGCTACAAAAAGTAGGTTTTTCTGTTCATTAAGTCTAATACTAAGTAATGTCTCAAGAAGTCTCAAGCAATAACACCCAATTCAACTAACATTGGTTTAAGCATAGAATAATTTTGTAACTTTCTTTGGTATAAAAACACAGTTGAGAAAAACAAACATCTCGTTCATTAAGTCATGAATGAAGACAAAGAATGCAACACCCATTTTATAGGATTTTAAACCTCTGTCGTTTCTGCTAAGTTTCAGAGTGCAAACATAACACTTTCTACCTTACAAAATGATACAACTGTCTATAATATAAACCATGCTTGAGTTTCCTAAAGCTATGGAACAGTTCAGGAAGCCAGGTATTAGTTCTAGGATGTGGAATACTTGCCATTTGTAGGTAGTGGGGGCACTTTGAGACCAAAGGACTAAGAAATACGGCAAAGACTTTCTTTTCTTTTCGGAAAGTTGATACTAAATTCTCTCATATTTCACTTTCACCCCACGTTTTACAGCAGCTTTGACTATTAAGTTTAGCTCCTTGGAAGTGAGCTGGTTTTCCCAAACTTAAAGACAATAATATAAAAATAAAATATGTATCACATACTTCGAAAGTCTTCAGGAAGATAAGTCAAGGCTCACGTATGTAACTCACGATTCGTGCTAGAAATCAACTGATATGCCCATTAAAATTAGACTATGATGTTTATTAGATTTGATAAATTCCAACTTTATTGTAATTTTAAGTAGAGAATGCACTAAAAATGGGAAATTTCTTAAAAGCAATGAAAAAAGTCTACTTTATACCCCATACAAAATGTATTAGATGGCAAGTTCTAGGGATAAATGCAGGAGATAGAGTAAAATATTGGAAAAGGAAATAAACTGTAAGCCCATGAAGGAAAACTAATTTTCGTGCGAAAAATAGATGAAAGAAAGTAATTTGACTGTTGGTATGTGTGTTCAAGTAACAAAATAAAAGTAGGTATACATACATGATGTTTGTCTATCATCTATTACTATTTCAACAGTAAATCAGGGCTGAATCGACGAGTACAAAATGGATTATGGCATTTGTAATTAAAATAACGACTAGTACATTTTCTTTTTCATCTAGAAAGTTCTGAACAGTGTTCAAAGCCAGATCACAATCCGATTAATCCTACACGCTCTGTCAGTCCTTTATAATACATTCAAATATTCAATTCAAAGTAAGAAACTTTTCACTTCTTTTCAATTTATGGATCAATGATGCTGGATTTCAAAATTTTTTCTCTTATATCTTCTAAGCTCAGTGCAATAATGATCATGATCATTATATATCCTTTCAACAAAGTAACTCTATGCTTTTACTTATTTTTTAATAGAAGTGCTTATATACTTTTTTCGTTTCATGGGTTCATCCCCTTCTATCTAGATTTTTACTGACTTCAAAACAAAATTGAAGCCAATATCCATTCCAAAGAGGAACATTGCTTCAACATGGATCATAAGAAGAAACCGAGTTACCGAATCCAAATCAATAAGTAATCGGGAAATCTCCTAACTTATATTTCAAGTTTTTTTTCTCAGCTTTTGGTTTTCTTGAGTTTTTTTCGTGAGACTAAAGTTATGGGAAGTTGTAAGAGCTTAAATCTTTATCCATGAATCTTCGTTGAATGTCGGAATGTTTTCCAATTTCTCTTATACCTTCTTTTCTAGACTTTTTCTTATGTCCTTACATTGATTGGTATTGTATGAGCACGATCCGCCTTTTTACTTAAACTTACACAGTATCCTGCTTACAAGAAACTTTTTTCTACCTGGCCAAATTGCCCATGAAACCAAATTAGCAAAGGGTAAAGGTATACATAATCCCTTTAATGTCTTCGTTTAGCAATAAAACTACGCCATTAAAACCAGCTTAAAAACTTCAATGTAATACATTTAAACTTCTAACGGGAAAATTAGTATATTTAGTACTTAGGTGTTAAGTGGTAATTCTTGCAGAGAGGATTTTGTTCGTAACTATATTACAGTGTTATTACATTCCAAAGACATTTTAAATACACCGAAGAATATAAGCTTTCTAGTGTTTCCGGTTAAATTCCTAAGCTACCACAACAAAGCTCTTGTGACAGATAGTAATGACGAGCTAAATATCACTAAACTCTTATCAAGATCAAAGGAAGTCAGACCTAGGTATATACATGAAATTTCAAACTATATTTGAATGAAATTAGCAAATAAGATATATAAGATTAGTTTTAGCAACTCCAGGAAAAGGAGAAAGCAAATATGTACGATATTAATTTTAATATTAATATAAAGTAAGCATCCCTCGACTTCAAGGGTTTCATCTTTCAAAGAATTTTCCTGACTTTTCCTTCTGAGTTGAAGAACATTTCCACTCAAATATAAGAGTCACCATAGAATATAAGCTTTCATGACAGTAAAATGCACAACTAAAAATGAGAATCTTTATCTAAGCTTGGTTAAGCAAGTACAAATTTTTCAATCTTTCTATTTTAAATCTTATGAACTACTACTACTTTGAGCTGAAATCTCAAATCCAATGTAAATAATCCAACCCACGCCTCCTTAAAATTTGTGAAGTGAAAGAGGAGATAATATCATACATCCATATTAATGATGTCATGTAATTAAGCTACATGTAAATCCCATCTTTTCCTACAGCTGAAACTGTAATCTAATGAAATATGAGGAAAGTTTCTCCAATGAAATGAAACTGATTCTTGAATAAGAAGTTAGTTTTAGCCAGTTTTATCTCCAGAAAAAAGTTTTCCTCCCCAATGAAGTAATAATAGTAATATTGTTTAAATGTGCCCTACTTTGAAGTTTGTGAAGGGAGGAGAGAGAAAACTCATGTACTGAATTAATACAGGATATTTATTGATGCACTAACCATCTAATCGTGTAGAACGAGCTTGAATGAAGTTAAGCTGGCAGTGTGTATTAAAACTGTTTTCCTTAGCTTGGTTATTGTATTAACAATAGAAAATGAAGTTCTTACTTAAAGCTTGTCACAATTTCTCTCATTCCTTTCCTGTTGGGTGAAAGCAGCCTGGGTACACAACAATATCAGCTACGCTTTCATGTTATGACTTTATTATTGGAATGAAATATATATGTAGAAATGTCTTGCTAACAATATATTCATGAAAGGTTACAATCTTACAATTGAGCTGAATAACTATAACCTTTTTCCCTACCACCACTATACTATACATGCATTGCCAATTACCCTTCTGTTGCAATTCTAACACCACTGGTGGTAGATACTATCTAAAATCTACTTTATTTCATACAGAATATTATTGGGATTGACAAATAGGGCAATTTACCCAGCATTGTACTGAAGTAAGCTGAACCAAGGGAAAGTTATACGTGTTATTGAAATAAGATAAGGGGTTAGAGCCAGAGTGAAAGGGTTTCTACATATTTATGTGATATTGTGTAAAATATCTTTTGCTTGTGTTGTATAACTTCTGAATTCTATATTGAGTTAAGCACATCATCACATTAGAGTCATGTTTGTGAATAAGAAATTACCCTAAGTCTGTCAGTACATTTAGAGAATCCGCAATCACCTTGGTGTCTAATGGAGAAGGGGAAACGCAGATAGTTAGAAAATCATATAGTGTGAAATTCCAAGTGAGAAAGGGGATTAATTTAATGAATATTGCGATCAATAGTTATATGAAAAGGGTATGGAAATGTATTTGAGTCGAAGTGGCATATCAAAGGCCGATGTGCATCATCGCTTGTTGCATTTCGGTCAGATGGGGATTCTTTGATGATCTGATATGGTATGATAATGATGATGATGACACGAAAGGGTAAAATACTATTATAATAACTCTTTCTCTTTATCTCTTCATCGCTCTTAAAATAATATTCCTAATCAAAGCTTAATACATTTTGCTTTCCAATTATCCTATGTATATACTTTGCATCTGCATGACAAATTAATTCAAGAGCTTACCTCCCAGACGAAATGAAAGTGGCTATACTGTGCTTCTTGCTGACCGTAAAGGGGTAGAGAAATTCCTCTCTGTAACCACCACTGACTGACTGAGAGGAGATATTTTGTAGTGTGTAGGGTTGAGATGAGACGTAGAGGGTAAGATTGACACTTTGTTCATTTACTCACACATTTCTCCTACCATCAGCTCATTTATCATCATCCACATAGATTTTTGTTATAAACAACAGATTGACTTTCCCTGTTTCTACAGATGTACTCAACGCTTAATTGACCTCAACTCACCAGGTTTGAGTGTTGTTAGGAAAGGAAAGGAAATGTATAAGGTGACAACAACAATTCTTCAGAAGCCGAAAAACAGTTATTGTTCTTTGATGAAAGAGTAATCTCTAGATCATATATCAAAGTTCAACTGAATGTTTATGTTTGGTTTGGTGATGATGAGAGAAAGCAAGGTACTTACTTTGTTTATAATGTTCTATTACGTTTAATTTTTCAAAGAGAGAACTTTGATTCAGACCAATGTCGATGGTCAAACAAGGAATGCTTTTGAAGCTAAAGCTTCAAAAGCTTTTACATCAAGTACTTGGGTGTAAATAAATTGCAAATACTTATGATTTTACTCGTATGACGTTGATCACCCGATCTGAGTCTTGTTGAGGATGGTAGTAATCGTACTCATATTTGTTCAAGCCTACAGAGAAGAGATTTATCAGAGAGTTCTTTTGAGACAACCCAGCAGGAAAGAGCTGAGGGGTGTAGTGAAAGTGGACCTCGGAGTTGGTGTTGTATTTTAGTACGATTACAAGAGGTAAATTGTGAAGGTGTTAAAGAAGTATATACAACAATGCCTCGTATTCTATGTCATGTCGTATCATATAAGGTATATGGCTAATGGTGATGACAATGATTTTTAAATGATTAATGGATTCTGGCTGAATATGATAGGTGAAGTGAAGAGACAAGCCAAATCATGAAGAAAAGAGCACATGCACGTCCTCACGTCTAACAGGAACAAACAGCAATATCAGTCAGTTGGTATAAAGGACTGGGATAACTCAAGAACTTGAAGGAGAGAAAATAAGACAGCTAAAGAAAGAAAATAAGAAAGATAGATAGAGAATAGTAGTAGGGATGAGATGAGACTGATCACAGATTTGATAATGGATTTGGTAGTATTTTCATCATCTTGAATTCTCACTCTTAAGAAAGTCAGCCAGTGAGTCTTTTATTGAAGGGGGTTATTAGTCCTGGTAGTTGTGGTTGTTAAGACAGAGACAGGTTCGACTTTCGAGTACAACTGAGAGAAGGTAAGTGGTAGTGATAATGCCGAGTAGCTGTATTTGATAGTTGATAAAAAAATAGTTGGTATTTGGTACGGTTGATAGAAAAGAATGATGATGATGAGGAGGAATGATGATGATGATGATGATTATTATATAGTGAATAGTGATGGTGATGATGAGAAGACGTCTCAAAGTGAGAACACGGAAGCCAAGGGACGTCTAGAAAATGAAAATGTAAATGAATGTATTCTCCTGTCTTGGGAATGATGTGATGGTCCTTTTTTTTGGTAGAAATAGAAAAGAATGAAGTTGGCTGGTTGTGCCTGTTTTTCTTCCTTAGTTTATAGTTATCTAAGTAATTCTATCCAGGATTTAAGAGACTCTGGTTCCAGCATTAGCAATGCTATGGGATGGCATTAAGTGTCAGTATTAGAGTTGGACTTATTCTTGTTGTTGGACTTGGTGAATTGAAAACGATCCCCTGACTGATATCTGATGCTGTGTGTAGTTGGAATTTAGAAAGAAAGTTATCCCTCTTCGTATTTCCCTTTCTTTCAAAAAAAGTTTCGATTTTCCCCTTGCATAAAAATAGACGGCTACTCCAAGGATTCACATACCTTAAAGACGGTTGAAGGGTCTTTGGATTTCTGCCTGGGTTGTATTTTTATTATTACTTCTTGGGTGCTTCTGCTAAACTGATCCTCTTGGTTTCGTGGTGCTGATGCTACTGATAGTCTTCCCAGGGTGTTAGCTAAACTAGTAGTGAAAGTTGGAATGGAAGTTGAAGCAGAGGAAGTTCTCAGTGAGTAGAGTATGGCTTTTGGGGAAAGTCTCTCAGGCTGAGATGAACTGGAAGTAGTGTGTGGTGTTTTCTGATGATGATGATAGTATTCTCGTGGTACGGCTGTATGTGTGCTAGTGGTTATACTAGGGATTCGGCAATCTTCTTTTAACACTGGTTCCAACTAAAGATTTCTCTCAGTTTTTCTTCTTTTTGTATGGCTACTTTGGTTGGAAGGGGTATAAACGAGAAGACCACCAGTAAGTATTGGTAAATGTGTAGTGTGTAGTATGAATTTGAGCTTGAAGATTCTTGGTAGTAATAGCTGGTGAGGAGAAATAAAATTTATATTTTTTCGGCTTGAAGAAAGCAAAGCAAGTGGTAGTAAGAAGGAAAGAGAAGCACCACACCGAGTCATTGGAATACCTACAACTCTCGACCACATCTTCTTACTTTCTTCCTTTCTTTCTCTGTCTTTTTCAATGCAAAATTCGAGTATCAACCATCCATAATAGTTGATCACATACATCTACCATTTCAACTTGCCTTTCATGTTATACTAGTAAGGCCTTTTGGTTAAGGTACCTTTCTTGACTTACTTTCACGTACTCAAACCATTTCTTCCCATGGTCCTCTTACTTGGCGACTTACAAGCACACCATTCGACTTTTCTATCTCTTTTCCCCTGCATAGGCTACCTTCTAGGTACATTTACTGACAAAATTTTTAAAAACTAACTACAAACTGAGAAAGAATAGCAAGAGACTGGGAAACAGGCCAGGCTCAAAAAACTTTCTCCTATCATCTACCAGCACTTGTAGTAATAGTTATGCATTTCTAGATTCTAAAATATGGTACCACTACTACTCAGTGAAGGTAGGTCCTTGTTAAGTCTAGGGTACAATGGCATGGTCCATCTAAAGTCTCCTCTTTGCTTTCGGGTCGTAAGCACTTTCTCTTCGGTCTCAACTCTACCATTTGCTCATTATTCCCCAAAACCAAATTGCTATACTTTAAACACAAACTCTGTTCAATTCTCTCATCTCATCCCTTCCTTCCTTCTTTTCCTATTCTACTTTCTCCCCTATTTTCTATCATCATCTTTAGAGTCATCATCATCGTGGTAATAATATCATGCATTACTATTATGTCATATAGGATGGAGATTTGGAGACTATTATGCAGTAGTAGTGCTTCGTCTGCAGGTCCTTCTTATCCAAACTCCAAAGCTTATTCTTAACTTAGCTTTCCGTCTTCGAATTTGCTTTAGGTTCATGACACTTTTATTGCACTGCTTACCTTTAAAAATCTCAGTCAACTTTCCCTATGCACAGCTTAAAAGTGTAATAAATTAAATGGCGAAAAGTATGGTGTGTGCAGTAGGACAGAAAATGTCGACAACTATTTTTACTTCACATCCACCACACAAAAAGTTTGATATTTTATGCAGAATATTCAGCAATTGTGAGTTTTCTGATTTGACAAATGCACGTTTTGGGTATCATATCATCACCATCAACTATCAACCACCATCACGATCATTATCACGGCCAGAAGCACCAACCAGGACCACATCTAATAGTAGCAACACACTCCTCCACTAATAAACCCCTATCCTTCGAAAACAGAAATCTGGCTGTGTTTATGTATGTGTAATGGACGTGTTTTCATACGTATCTTGTATTTTATAATATAAAATGATGCCAATGAAATTGAATTCTCTGTTTTTCCAGACTCGACATCACAAACTCACTCATATTTGAGACAAAGACAAGCAAAACCGCAACCAGAGAAGCTAAATTGTGTAAGATGACAAGATTTCAAGGAAATCCTTCATACTTTATGTAATCATCCTGGTGCTCACTTAAAGTCTAGGCTAGGATGATATGATGATGGTTGGTAAAAAGTCTAGTCTGCGGCCTACTTATATAGATACTCTAACAGTGTTTCTACCCAGATGAGATTGTTGATGATAGTCAGTGTAAAGCAAACAGTTTCATGGCATGATTGAGTTGGTTCATAAAAATAATCATCTTCAAAGAATTAAAAGGGACTGGAATAAGGTGACGGGTGAACAAGTTGCTCTGTTTAGCCTATCTATCTATGTTTATTCTTTCCTTGGAATATTGAGTAACTTTCTTTCCTCGAGATACAAGAACAAAAGTTGTTTTATTATTGCGTGCCCCAGCCAGTCTTTACAAAAGTAACTCGTCATGAAATTCGGAGAAAGCACTCTACACTACTGAATATGCAATGACATTCTACTTCAAGATAATTTACTCCCATGTCACGTACCTCTGAAACTTTCATAAACTATAAATTACTATATCTGCGTATTTTTCTTTTAAAAAACATTTGTTGAACTTGTCAATTTCAGAAACTTTTGGAAGAAACAATCTAATGATGAGAGTTTTGCGTGGAAATGGATTTACAGATAAGCAAATTCGTCTAAATTGAAAATCCATTAAGTTAAAATGTACCCATGCGTCTGTCTACTTTACCTAAAAAAACGAAATGTCATTCATAGGGTGAAAAAGAAGGATTGGTTGACTAAAGGACATAAAGTGTAGTGTGTCTCATGATCCTGACTATACCTATTAAATTATTGTGTAGCATTCCGCAGATGAATTAAGGTGAAAATAATGTTTATTTTCCCATGTGTACTTGATACTTTATACAGTTGACATTAATATCTGGTCGTATTTTTGTCTTTATCGATCTTACTGAACTTTGCATAATGATATGCAAAGTCGTGACTTTGCTAATGAATTTCATTGGAATTTTCACTTTCATTAGTGGAACTTATTTGTGATTCCATGAGACAACACTCGTGTAGAATTTAACATTAATATTAAATGTCAGCTAGACAAAATGCCTACATTGTCTCTTATTTTAGAGACAGTGCATTTAGGAAACTTTCCTTTACACACGGATAGCATGTACAAAGGAACATGTGTCAAAATTATTAAAATATTACCACGGGGATTATATAGATTCATACTGAAGAGAATTTTTGAAATTTTAAGCGCTTTTTGCTGATTTATCATAAACCATGAAAACTGGCAGTTGAGAATAGATTTATGCAGTTTTTGCTTCAACTCAATTTAAGCAAAAAATTATTTTTTATTGTAAACAAAAAGTTAATAAAAATACAAAAAACTTTCTCCGTACAAAACTACAAAGTGGTAACTGCTAAAGCAGTGCCGATGCATTGCTCCAGGTCGAAATCAAATCATACAAAAAGGGCTTCACACCCGTTTACCTTTTGAGGTGCCACCCAAATCGTTAAAAATGGAAATAGGCTCAAAGTATATGCTCTTTTGCTGTTAATAAAGCACATTTCAATTTCAGCTTAATTTAGCAAGCTTTGTGGCGTCCTCATTCGCCCCAACAGAAGACTACGTGATGGGTTAGCTTGGGTCAAGCAAGAAGTAGAGAGAGAAAGAAGAAGAAGAAGAAATGAAAAGGCACTCATCATCCAACCACCACCTGGATAACAGCAGAGCTCCTCCACCACATCAGCAGCAGCAGCAATAATATATTTTATTTAAAAAGTTTAAATTATAAATTATAATTAAAAGTTCAATTTGACAATTATAAATATTGTGTGTTGTGTCCCCTACAATTGGATTGATTTGGGAGAACTCAGTTCATCCCATTAAGAGCAGTCCGGCATATAAGGTTCATCATCATCAAGGGTATGAGCCATACTAATTAATAGTAAAAGTAGTAGGAGTATGACCTAACATAGAGAGGTTAAAGGTCATAGCCTAAAAGGGTTAGTTAGAAGTAGTAGTAGTAAGGGTTTCGCGTTACAATGGCGTCGCAACTAAACGAACCACGGTAGAGGGGTCATGACAATTTTTTTTTGAGATTGAAATTATTTTTTGGATTGGAATTTTTTTTTGAGTCAAAATTTTAAGCTGTAGTGGTGGAGGAGGGATGAGTCAAGTGAGGTTAAACCTAAGATAGAGGGACATAAGAAAATAAGAAATAAAGTGAAAAATAGAGGACAATGTGTACAAAAATGGGTGTCTGTCGTCCTTAAGGGACTGGCCGTCGCTAAATTTTTTATACATAGGAGACAGTGCACACAATACAGACGAACGTAATAAAAGGTTATAATTCATAGACTTTAAATAATTACAAATTTAGTGATGAATAACTATGTGAAAAGAACAAAGTTATTAGAAATGAATAATTTTATTTTTGTGAGAAGTCGTAATTTTGATTTTGAAAATTTTGGGGAAAAGTGAGATAGTGATTAGAAATAATTCAGGAAATAGAATGCAGGTCAGACATTCATTTAAATAAATTAGAAAGTCGCCAAATTCGGATAATGAGTAAGATAGATTTGTAGATCTGTTAGAGATAAAAATAAAATTAAAGATTAGACTGCCTTCTGGAACTAAATTCTTTAACAAGTAGATAAAATAGTCTTGGACAAACTCTAAATTTTTATCGAATAAGGAAATAACAAGAAAGATAAAACTAAATTATGTGAATAAGGAAATAACATAAAAATATAAAAATAAATTATTTGAGTGATTGACTAGACACTACAGATAAATTTAGACAAGTAATCAATTCTAATCACCGTAAGTTGGGCGTTTTTGAGAACTTATAAGAATATAAGAATAAAAGATAAGATTTGAAGGACAAGTTAGGAGGTCAAAGAACGAGGTTAGCGGACGCGTTTACTGAGTTCGAATAAAGAAGACCTTTAGAACCAGGATTGAGGGAACAATTATCAGGAATAGCCATTATCAAAACTGTTCAGCCTATGGCCATACGGAAGATACGCAGTTGAGGGAAAGTAATTTCCATTTTTGGCTTTAACTAATTGAGACATACCGAAGAGGCAAGGACTGATTCGAAGGGAGAGTTCAACAAGGATTGAAGCTCCATCATTATTTTTTGACGTAAGATAAAATAAGAGTTGTTTTTGATAGTGTTGATGCCACTGAGTTTCCAAGGAGAGATTTGGGTATTTAACTAGATTTTCAGAAACGAGTCTAATTTTTGAATTGAGTTTGTGGTCAGGTACGTAAGCATGTGTCAAAGGATATGTGTGAAGCTGTAAATCCTGCCAAGAAGAGAGATAGTGGAAGCAGAAGTTTTCACTTGAGAAGATTTGAAAGAGATGTCGAGGCTTGAGGTGAGTCTTGATGTTATTTTGATGGGTCCGTATCCAAAGAGGAACATGGACTTAAGCCTGAGGTCAAGGTTACCGCAGGAAGACTACGAGATGAAATGGAGATTGTGTTTGTATTGTGGTAAGAGTCAGTTAGTCTCATGGAAGACTAATGCTGAAACTTAAGTTTTGAAGAGTTTTGGAACGAAGAGACATGAGATTTTCGTATTTCAGATAGTAAAACAAAAATTAATAGATATAGGAGTAATGGTATGAAGCGACAAGGATCCTTCACCTTCTCAACTTAGCTAAAATAGAGCAGATATATTTGAAATATTTGATATTAGTCACCGAATGGAGTCAGAGATGAGTAAGCGAATGACCTACGAAAGGGACAGGAATGTAGTAAGATTAAGAAAGAAAGCCTTAAGAAAGAGTAGAAAATTTTTTCAGAATTTAAAGAGTTACAAATGTTACGTAAAAGAATGAAACGTAGAGACATAAAGCATTGGGCAAAGTAATTAATGTTGATATTGAAGTATATCGTTGTTGACTGTGAGTGACGTTAGGGACAAAGTGTTCGAGACGTTTGTCCTCTCCTCTTAGAAGTTACCGAGATGAACAGCCAGTAGAGACGAGTGATGACAGAGTAGAACAGCCAAGAATGTGTGACTGGATAACCTGGCCTTTACCTTTGAAATCGGAAAGCTGATGCAAACAAGACACTGCTATACTACTATTGTACTGGGATATTCTTCAGATGGGCTCAATGATTTTTACTACAAATCACACGATCTTAATGCTAAAAAAATAATAATTAATTGGCTAAAAAAATTAAAAATTTCATATTTCAGCTAAATCAGGTGTTAAAAATTGAAAACTAATCACATTTTTTTTAAACTTTTGTGTAATTTACATATGTGGAGGGACTAGCAGAGTCAATAGATGAAGCTTCAGATGAAGTCCTGAACGCCATGGAGCTCAAGATACTCGCGGAAAGAAGTCGAAAACGAAAACTGCGCTAATGGCTGTAGGTCCCCTCAAACCCATACCAAGATGGACTTGAGGAGTGACAAACGGCCTTTGGAGAGTCTTCAGAAGGACAAGGAATCATCCAAAACAGCGATGAAAGAAGATTGAAACGAAGGCGAGGATGTTTTAATTGTCAATTTACCTTTAAATCACGAATTTTTACTTCTTTATGATTTTATTATGAAACAGAAACAACATCAAAGAAGTCCCAGCATAGTGGAAGTAGACGAGCAAGAAGATGAAGTCCAGTAAGAAGAATGAGTCCAGAAGAAAACAAGAGATTGTGTCGTTGTAGCGTCCCTTAACGAGAGGGGGTGCTTGGAGGGGGGAGTATGTGGCGTCCTCATTCGCCCCAACAGAAGACTACGTGATGGGTTAGCTTGGGTCAAGCAAGAAGTAGAGAGAGAAAGAAGAAGAAGAAGAAATGAAAAGGCACTCATCATCCTACCACCATCAGGACAACAACAGCAGCAGATCTCCTCCACCACATCAGCAGCAGCAGCAACATTATATTTTATTCAAAAGTTTAATTTGGAATTATAAATAAATAATTCAATTTGACATTTATAAATATTGTGTGTTGTGTCCCCTGAAAATGGATTGATTTGGGAGAACTACGTTCATCCCATTAGAGCAGCCCGGCAATCAAGGTTCATCATCATAAAAGGGTATGAGCCTAATAATTATAAATATTAGTAGGAGTTTGACCTACATATTGAGAGGTCATAGGTCATAGCCTAAAAGGGTTAGTTAGAAGAAGTAGTACTAAGGGTTTCGCGTTACAGCTTCCACTCTACAGATTTTTGATATCTTCGTTATAAGATTTCAAAATCCTGTGAGGGTGACTGTTTTAGGTGTTTTTGAAAAACAAGGAAATTTGACTTCAAATTTACCATATAATGTATAAATCTCTACGTGATTGTAATGCCAAATGTAAGTCTTTTACAATCAATCTCAAAAACCGGTGGTATAGCTCTTTTGGGTCTTCCACATTAAAAGAAGTTAAGTTTTATTTAAAATTTCAGGATCTATGTTTAACCCCCAGCCCCCATGGGAAATTTCAGCTTTTTAAAACGACTTTCAAAACCCGAAAAGGTAAGCCTCAAGGAGCCTGGCAATAGAACTAGAAATTTCCTAGTCCAGATCCAGAGTGACCCTGTGGGATCATTCAACTTAAAAAATAACCAAGTAGGGCTAGAAATTTATCTTCTATTACTAATTGCAGCTCCCATCTCAAATTTCAGCTTTCCACTGACGTTTTGAAAGTTTTAGTCATAAGGTTATTCAATGTATTTCTTAATTTTTATAAATCATTAAAATTGAATTAAAATATTGGAAACAGGCTTTTATGAATGAACAGTTTTCACAGTTACTGGATACTCATCTGAGAAGATCAATCATCAGAAAAAGCTCAGAATTCTCTTCAGTATGAATCTACCTTATCCCTGTGGCAATTTTGTTTTACATATCTTGAGAACATGCATACTTTCATTTATACATGGTGTAAATGAATTTGTATTTGAAACTACACTGGCATTTCTATATTTATAGGTTTAAATCTTTCTGTCGGTTAATCCTGACTTTAACATACTTTTGGAATTGGCAAAGCGGTCGTATATAACGCTAAAAATTTATGGACAGAAGTGTACAAAATAAAATACGCTTTTTGCACTTAATATGCAGTACCAACAGATTGTGCAATCTCTATTTGCGAGAGTTTTCTCTTCGAAATGCTGCCCCCATATTTGTTTGAAACAGCAACTTTTCTGAAAAATACCCTTCCATACTTTCATGTAAAGTAAGTGTTGGCTCCTTCAAATAAAAATACTGAATACGCAAATACTGGACTCTGTGCAACTATTTCATCAAACCAAATCTCTTTGTCTTTAATTTAATTGAAGCTTCTAAAACAATTTGGTTATCTCCCTGGTTAGTAATCATATTAAAAAAAAGACAGTATGGAAAATAGAAGTACCTTAAACAATATTTTGTTTGTTTTTAAACCAATGATTGTAAACTCCACCCCTAGAGATCCTCTTCAAAGGTATGAGATATTATCAACTCACCACAATGTATTATAACTCTAAAATCAGTACACATGGTATCTAAACCATTCTTGCATATAAATTTAAGCTTTCATAACATAATGGAAATTAATCTTTCCTTTTAGTATTTAAAACTACAGTGAGTTATGTCGTAGTTCAATGTATCATAATAAGGATAAACATGACTTCCCAAGAATTTCTAAGACATTTCAACTCAAATCCTTACACGAATTCATTTTCCACCTGTCTTGACTCCTGACTCATTGCAAAACAAAATCATGGAGCATGCATGATAATCTTAATTTTCGTAATATATGAATTATTCTACGTATATTTGTTATTTTCAGGTAAGAACACAAAGGTCTTTGCATTTTCATGGTTGGCAATATATAAGTAAATAACGAATTAAATAATCAACCTTTTAAATCTTGTTCCAATCTCTTTGACTCAGCTAACACTATTCACCAGTTGAAAAGGATTAGTCATTATGCTATCTCTTGTCTCCTATCTCCCTTCTCTCTTCTAATTATATTTGACTTCTTGATTTTGGAGGTCGTCTAAAGCAATCCCTTTTATCTAAGAACCTTATTTTATTTTATACAATATTTTGGTCAGGAAATGTATACTACTTAAGTAACTTAATTCTCTTTCTAAATATTTTCTCTCACTCCTCTACAAACCTTGAAATTTTCATCAACCTAACCATACCTACTGTCCTTTTAGTTTTTACTTTCACCAAGTATGTTCAATTCAATCTATGTAAACAAAGTCTAGAGTACCTAAGCAAATAAGTAGCAAGAATAAACAATGAACACTTAAAACATACTAAGAAATTGCTTGAAAGGGCCTTTCATTTAATTTGCTTCTAAATTTAATTATCCCTCTGTGGCTGAATTCTAATCGATAGAGGACTATCTAGCTTCCAAAAATTTATGTTTTAAGTTACAACAAATCTGACTCAAATCTTTCTCAGTCTCAACAAAATACCTAATTCATATTAAATAATTAAAGAAGCTAAATACATTTCATGGATGGTAAAATTGTGGCTAGACATTATGCGGAGGAACCTATATGAGGGAATTACATCCCTTAGGCACTTCACCTCCAGCATTTCCACTTCACAATATACAAAGTTAAGTAATCTGCCACTGGCTACAGCTAGCTAAACATTATCTTTAAAATATTGAAGATCAGCTACCGACTATGGTTTGAACGTTGTTTTAAATTTTATCCTACAAAATTAAACAAAACAAGTACAAACATAAACTTGCAAGTGAATTACCCTACATACTTCTGTACCTTAATTAGTGAAAGGATATTATGCAATTTTTGATACAACAGACTACCCACTTTAGTCTCATGTGTTATATAGAGAGTGTAATGGGTATTTTAAGGCTGCAGGCTGGGATATATTTTTAGGGAAGAAATGTCCAGAGACCAAGCAAGCACACAAGGTCAATCATCATCAGATAATCACTGTAAGCTTTTAACATTTAAACAGTGTAAATGGTCGATTATTATCCGTGATTAATTTAATCCACATTTTGCGCAGTGATTACTGGAGAAGGATTTGTTGAACATTTTAGAATAAAAAAAATCCGTGTTAATCTGTTTATAAAACCTTGAACAGTCTATTATGTTCATGGCCTAAAATATGGAATTTCGATAAATCATATTAATACTAAATCCGGAGTTCGTGATTTTCTCACAAGATCAAATGATTACACAGCACAGCTGTATAAATCATTTTGATGGGAATCCTCATCTTCGTCCCTTATTTTTTTTGCAGAACTATAGAGAAAGAAAAGGATTTGAAGCCGGAAATCGGTTTTACCTATTTCCAACTTGCAAGGTTAGCATACATATATATTAGGATCGATAAGACCGGTGTCTCTTTAACAGTCTTGTTCAATTTACGGCTAAAGAAATATACACAAGGATGCATGAAACACCATTTCCTGAAAGCGTTTAACCTCATTTCCGTCCGCCACCGTTACCTTAATGTACCACCAACAACCAGAAGAATATCAATATCACGTAGAATGTAGATACGTAGGACAAGCTGCTATGATAGGATGGTATAGCCCACGTTTACAAATAACTATTGAAGCAAAAGTAGCGTATTCGAAAATCATACGGGCAAAGAAGTTTGAGACAAAATAAGTTAGTTTATGCGATGGAAGCACTAAACCAAAAGTCCAAAGTATACACTTTCGAGATCTCTGAGAAGTCAATCGTAAGAATGGGATTGTGCTACACTCTCATGAATACCTTTCTCATGAAAGCCTATCTTGCTAGATGCCACAAAATAATAAAATAAATAAACCAACACACCATTCCCCGGATTCTTTTCTTTGTTAGGGTTCAACTTCTAATTGGAAGAAACTTCTCGACGGAGAAAGTTAAGACTCTTTCCATAACAATCACTGGGAAAGTGAAAGTGTGTAAACAATTTTTTTTATTTTTGTTTGGTGTAGATATAAATCCTAAACTTAATACAATTTAAGTTGAACGTTTTTGTGAGAGAAAAACAAAAGATTTAGGAAACATAAACAAAAGATTTAGGAAACATGTATCTAATTCTGATATATGGCAATTTTTGGCAAAACTACAATGTGACCTTTAGCACTGGCGATTTCGGTTATGAGATGAAAATTATTCTGGCTGGAAGATTCGCAAAGGGAAGAGAAAATCCTGGAATATTTTAATTCTTCAATTCATAGAGTATTTTATATTCCATTAGGCATGCTGTTGGCTCGTGTCATGTCAGATCACTTGATCCGATTAATCATGCTGTACCAATCTGACGAATGGTTTTATTTTGTCAACCAATATACTGGGGTTCTTGAGAAAGATTTGCCAGAAGTAAAAGTAGCAGTAATTTATTCAAATCACGAAATTTCATCGGAATTCTAAAACCTCATCTTCAGTGCTCAGGATCAGCGAGTCAGACGTAACAATATTACGGATTATGTAGGACAGCCTTTCAGGTGGATTTAATGGACTAGTGGAGATTCGGAATGAAAAATTGCTCTTCGAGAAGTTGTGCCACAGAATCCGAAAATTGATTGATATTCTAGTCCAAATTTATTCTAGTTGAAAGTGGAATTAATGTTTCTGGAATAGAAACGAATGGGAAGTAAATTTTATTCATTTCAGGCAATGAATATATTACTAAATACTCTCAGCTGAAGTTTTTTATTTATTAATCTTCCATGTAACAGAGTAAACGTTCTAGAACTGTTAAAATGGCTATGAGTCCTTTGAAGATCTTCATTTTTAAATGTTAATTTAAATGTAGCCTAGAGAATTTTAAAATGAAGCTTATTATGGCAAGTTGGTGTGACCAGCAAAATGTATCTCAATTTAGAACAAAATCACAGTAAAGTAAAAGGCCAGTTTGGGTTAAAATTAATAGAGAAAGTGCTTGATGCTGTGAGAAACGAGTGTTTTAACCAACTATACAATTCATGTTCTATCTGTTTGTACTGGATTCTACCTAAAAGGTTGCTGTGTAAAATTGGGACCCCTATCTTCCATAGGTCCAATCCAATGCAAATGTACTGCAAGTTTTCACTGAAATTTCTAACATTTCTAGAGGTTTAACCTGTTGGAAATAATATGGAATGATTTGTAACATGTATACAAATTGTATAATATTATTGGGTCCACCTACTAACATATCTCCCTTTATCGAATTCAAAATCGATGAATATATACTATCAGTTTTGATAAATACACAATTGTCCGCATAATGAGGGCATTTCGTTGTCCAAGCATTTTAATATTATACGGACCTTACATTTCCTTCATCCAACAATTACATTCCATCAATTAAATGACACAAAGCCCATAAACAGCTTTACACCAGTATCTCAGTACGACTATAATACACAAGATAACAAAATAAATTAAATAATGGGCCTTGATGTTCAGGAGTTATAAGATTTCCGCTGTTAACACATCAAACCCACGCACAGTCTTTGGCAGCATCTGCAGAGATATCTAATTTGAATGTTTTTCTTTTCTGTAGGTTTGTGCCAAGCTGGTGAGGGTGTAATTGAGCGTTGACAATGGAGAGCAAAGGAATGAGGAAATAAACTACCTAAACTAATTAGGTAGTTGAACAAAAAATACGTATTTGTTTGAAGAATTTCAATTTCCTGTGCTGTGGACACTGTTGCAGAAAATAAAGTACAAATAAAAAACAAGTGAAGAAGTTCACATTTAAACTTTCAGTATGGTTGTACCGAATAGGACATCATCATCTTATCTTGGAAATAAAAATATTAATAATAATAATAACAAATAGAAAGAACATGTTACGAAATGGGGGTAGAGAGAGACTTTCTTTGAGCTTTTTGCCCCAGAAACAGAGAAATACTAACATTTCCAACAGAAGAACTAGGGTTCAGGGTTGAAGTCCAATATCGCTATCATTCCATTAGCCCAACAAACTACTTTCACTGTATTACTTACTACGTCTCACAGTCTGTCCAACTCCTAATCTTGCCTTTTAATTAGTTTATTTTCTTCATAACCTTTACTTTCTCCCTTTTTCTCCAATTTTTTACTATCCTATCCTATCTCTCCCTTTCATCTTTTCTCTTTCCACAATCCATGGTAAAAGGCACCACCATTTGTGCGTGAAAAGTAATTTTTCCGATTAAAGTCGAACTAGAAGACTACAGTCACTTCGAATATTATATCTGCCGACGAAAACAATAAAGTGCAGGTTGGGTTTTTTTCAAGAGGTCAGCTTTTATAACCTAAGACCTAACCTTCTTAAGTAATTTTTCTAATAATGCCAAATAAAAACTGGATGGCTTGCTAAATTCCTACATAATATCGAGCTTGAAACCAAAAGGACTGTTGTTGGTCAAGGCAATGAAAGCTTATTGGGATAAACATTGACTACCTTGATAGTTGGCAAAAATATTTAACCAAAACATTATCAAATCGTTTCCGCTAGGTAGTCACTTCAAATAATTTAATGAAGACACTGATTAAATATCAGTGTCAATAGAATGCAATAATATATTGTAGAAAGATATTCGCACGCAGTCAAGATTTTATGACTTCATGTCTCTAGTGTTTTGGATGGTATAAGACAAAGTAATTTTCAAGTGCGAAAAACATGAGAATCGATTGAACAAAAACGTGCTTAACAGGATTTACTACGCTTGGAAAGTATCTTTTTGCAATTAGGTACGAGGATGGCTTATTACTTGTTATCTTTTTGTATATAGAAAACTTCGGATTTATTTTTTTTAGGTTTTAGATGTAGATTAGCTTCAACTCACAATTCAAGAAAAACTCATTAAGACCAGTGAGCAAGCAGCAAATACCAGATATGTCATATTGCTAACAATAAACACCACTATCTTACATTCCTCTTGATTTACTGCCTTTATTCACGACATCATTATACAAAAAGAATCCAACTTCTTAACCTTTTAGTGGATGTAATATCATACCGTAATTTATAATTTCTTCACTCATTATCCGCACATTTGAGTTATTTTACATCAGAGATATAATTATTGTAAATGCAGAGAGAATGAATGACCTAGCAAGCCCTTAAACATTTTGTTAGCTATACCATAAATGTAAGGTATTTCTAAAGGAAAAAATGTTTGTCTAAAATGTTTGTCTTCCCAAGTTATAATAAATAGAATCTACTGAAAAATACATAAAAGCATAGACACGATTAAACACTAGACTAAATTAGATGCTATAAGACGATTAGAAATTACGTGCAATTCATTTGTCCATTTATTTAACTTAATTTTGAACTATAATTCGGAAGTAACATTTGTGAAAGACAATTTATAGCACGTACACTTAGGCTTACAAGGTTGCAGTTGCAGTTGTATATAATCATTGTCATTATAATTAGTGATTTTAACCTAACCTTCTGTGACCTTCAGAGCCTTGAGCACAAGAAGTTGCCTAGTTGGCCTACTTTGAAAATGACCATAATATTCTATGATGAGACACCCAAAAAGAAACGAGTATGTAGAAATTAGGTTGATCAAGAAAAGTGGATAGGCTTGGGCTGCAATACTACATCTTATTTCTACACTACTGTATCAATATTTTCTAGAATAATATTAGATAGCTTAAGTAAAGTTAATATTTTCTTAGTTATTCATCTAGACTTAGAACGTTTTAACATATATTTTTCTTATAAAGTCAATGTCCAATTTTAGAACTGTCGTAACAAAAATGACCTATGGCAATAAACCGGAAATTTGCCAGACTCAGACGGGACAGTAGTAAATTACTGACCAAGAAGCACTGTGTATAAAAACTATCTGCATTTGTAATTGAGGCTTGACATTATTTTGCTCTGTATGACAGAACGGATGAGGAGAATGAACCTTCAGTGATTGACATACAAAAACGTACACAAACGGCAGACTTAAGACCCTTGAGACATGTTGCTGGTGTTACATAAGCACATAGAAACAGTTTAGTAGGATATAGTTTTGTATATTGTACTGAATTGAAAATTAACTAACCGTTAATAAATAGGGATACGCTTGAGATCTTCCTGGACTTCCCCAATTAGTCTTCGTATCATTAAAGAGCGTTTCTAGCCACCACCATCCTTGTAAATGTCACAATAATACCACTAAGAATTAATGGAGTGCACCACACAATAAAGTGTTCACATTATTTTTCAGAAAATATATTTCTCAATAAAATTAAACGCTAATGATGTTATGAGGAGGAATGATGTAAATTAAAATCGTTCTGTTGTTGTTTGCTGCTTCAAGTCAGACATCAATGTGGGCTTTGAAATTAATAATCTTAGTTCCATACAACAGAATCAACTCTATCAAGCATGTTATTATCAATAAAAATATGCATTCGACTTGTAAGCAAATCATATTCTTTGATACACCTACTCAGACTCTTATATCATCAGTTTTTTACTCATAAATCAAAGACGTTATGGACTTACATAAGTTCATCCTACTTCGCCACAGGCAGGGTTGATTCAAAGAATAGCTTTTATTCGTATGAACAACCCGGAGTAAGCAAGTTAGTGATGTGCAAAAAACAAACTTGTAGAATTCTTGCCGTCGTTCACGATTATAAGATGATAAAGAACAGTCTTGAAGCAATCCTAGATGAAATCAAACAGATTGCCCTTTTGCCTTACAACTTCTGATTAATCTTGTGTATGCTACATCTTTTACTTAAACTAAAATCAAGAACATATTCTTTTGAAAATCCCAATGCAATAAATTTCTAATAAACTTGAATCTTTCTACGGGGATGGAATATTTGCGGCATGAGAAATGTCAATTAATTAAGCAAGTTTTTAATCTGCTGTGAATCACGAATCCTCACGAACTTTTAACGCAGATCATTAAATTTTGTTGTCTAATAGGTATAATATGTCTACTAAAAATGTTTTTCATTTATAAATTAATTTCTTACGACCTTACAATCTTTTCTCCCCTTTGCATATCAATGTCAGTTCAAAGGGATCGGGGTTGTCAGCATTTCTTTTCTTTTAGAACTCGAGAAAACAGTTGGTGTGAATATTATGGTTTATAATTAAATGGCACAACTTAGCTGGATCGAGGAAAAAAGGAATGGATAGTTTTCTCATAGCAAAAATGTATGTGATATAAGAAACGTTAGGTTCTTAGGTTGTTCACAATGCCTAGAGTGTGCATTATTGCATCAAATTAATTCAGTACAAAACATATATGAAACTATTTTAAATGAAATCAAATCGGTCAAAGTATTCGAGTTAATGTTCAAAATTTTTGTGACCTTTCTGACATTTATATGTAAATATGTAGGGGTTTTATTTGTGCTATATTGATTTGATGTGGCCTTGGCATTTACAATCAATGTATTTGACATACAATATCCTTAATCTTAATATTCTCTCCTACTCAAATAGTTTCTGCACCTAATCTAACTGAAGATAAGTGATAACAATTTTGACGACAGTCTTGGTTTAATCTCGTAAAGAAAAAACGGAAGAGGGGAATGTTGTTTCCAATCAAGTATTACAAAGTTCAATGTTTAAAAAAGGGGTAGGGGTCATCATGTTACTTATAGTCTGGGCTTACAAAAACATTTTAAGGGAAAATGATTGAGCCGACGCCCTTAGCTACGTTTCCATTGATAATAAGTCGATTATAAATTTTGTCTCGGTAATGCCCTAATGAAAGTGTTATAAGAAGGGGATGAGACTTCTTAACGTCATGATTTTCGTTGCCGATTCAATGAAATGGGCCAACTCGATGTTGTGTGGATATGTTGCCTTTAACCCCTCTAAGTTTCTTTCTACACCACAACAGAATATCTGTTAAAGTTCCTGCAACCTCTATATTTTCAGGAACTCCAGTTTAAGTATTTCGATTTATACAATTTTTCGGTAATTCATAGGATGCACATCTAATTTATACTGTATTTTTTGTCGTTTTTTTCAAATTACAAACAATAATGCAGTCAAAAGACGAAAAGAATTTTTATCTAGGTGTATTCCAAAAGTTTTTGAGCATTAATACGTGTGTGCTTGAGGAAGGACAAGTCAGTCTCAGCTGAAACTGTGACTGAAAATTTTAAATTTTAGAAGAAAGTATGAGTGAATTTTAAAGTCAGAATTTCTAGTCAATAAATTGGTCACTATTTTACTATTTTACTTATTCTCAAATTCTTCATGGAAATAATTAGTACCGTCCCCCGGAATGATAGGGAAGCACATAGTATATATTTGATACCCTCCTATTCTTGTCTATAACTCCTTGAATCGACATGCTATGCTGGTTGTGTATGATGATACTGACGAACGATTAGAAATCGACATTTAGGAACATGACGAGGGAGTGGGTGAGCTGGATTTGCCATACGAGAAAAAAAAATAAAAAACCTGAAAGTATTATAATGTACATGTATGTATGAAAAATTATTAATTACGATCATTTCAATTTTTGTAATTTGTCTATGAGGAAGTATAAAAAATAAGGGAAACTAAATCTGAATTAGATAAAAACTGATAGCTGATAGCTGAGAAAAATGAACTTTTTTTCTTTAAAATTAAATCAGTGCTGAAATTGGCGTTGTAATCTCCCGAAATTATATTAAGAAATGGCTAAACTTAGCTAAACTAAATAATAAATTCATAATTCTTGCTTTTATTTTAACCGTATATAATATAGTATCACTCAATATTTTATAATTCTGTTGCAAACTTTATTTTAAAGGTGTCTCATCATTTTCGGTTAAAGTGAGTCAAGTTTCTTCATATTTTATCAAAACCCTATTGAATGTTTCGTTCCCAACCATTCACAGACCACAGCTTCCACAAAGGATCCAGCTCCCATACATCGTAGTAAATTGTTAATATTATTTTGTGAAATTAAAAATGTCAGCAGGCCATCACATTAGATTAAAGATTAATCGAAAAACGCACGAGCCCTTTGCTTATCTTAGATTAATAATATTACTTTGTGTTGAGTATGACTCTTACACAGATAGTTTTCTCAAAGGAACTAAATCTCAAGCGTAGCAAAAAGTGTAATTTCAAAGAAATGTTTGATCCGGAAGAACTTTCCTTTACTTCTGCTCCTAGATTAATATTAAACTCATTTTTGATGGAAAAGGGATTTTGGGAAATAGCTTGTTATGCTATTCCATAAAGCACTTTAACCTTTTTCCTGAAATCATTATAAATCCATGTGCGTCATACACACGGAATATTACTACACATATTCTATTTAATTTGCTTTTTTTTCTTTACAGATTTGTGATGCAGAATCACAAAGCTTTGGCTTAGCTTAGCTAAACAAAACGTGATTGAACTGGATAATTCACAATATTACGAGAAACAAATTACAAAATACTTCATCTATTATTCCAGGAACTACTCGAGAAAATTTGAAACTCGAAACATGATATGCTTAAAACACAAAGGAATTGATCGGTAATGTTTAGAAATTCAAGATAATACGTAATATAAGTTTGTAAGTGTGTTAGTTTGACTAGTTTAGGTGAGGCTACAATATCGTTTCTGTTATATAGAACTATCCGCTTCATCATTATCAATTTTTCAAGTATCAAGAGTAATCCATGCGTGTCTGTCTATTGTCTCATACCAACGTCGTTAACAACGTCCCCTTCTAGATATTGACATCATTGATAATTAGTGTGTTATACACACATACGTCATAGTAGCAATTTGAATTTGGTTTGGATTGCAACTATTAGCTGTAATGGGCAATTAAAACGTTGTATTCATATCCGTTGAAACGGACGGCATATAACCCCAACCTAAGTACGTACTTGTAAGGAAAGATAAAAGATACTATAATTGTTTCTATTTAATGAGAACAATATTTAATAGCATAACGCGACTTTGAAAAGGATGAACCAAAAATCTATAAAACTTCACAAATTAATTAAGTCTGTAAAGTTCTTTGGCATAAATCAACACGAGTTTCAAAAACTGAAAGATTTTAATTACAATATACTTCATTTGATTAATTTAAAAAATGAACTTTAAATTAACACATGGGATAAAGATGTCCAAAGACAATTGATCAATCACCCACATTTTAATACCGTAGTGTTGTTTGTTTGTGCCATCGTCTATTGAATTGGCCCTTTGTAGTTTATCTTGGACATATTTTGAACATAAAAGGATAGAATTCGCAGGAGCGAACCTTTTTGCAAGGAAATGCAGAGAAACGTCATTCGTATCTTAATCAATGATAAAATAATTATTAATCTACATTTTCAACAATATCCAATCGAATCATATTCAACATTTTGATCAAGTAACTTGATCAGTTGATCCCAATACAAAAAAGTTCCCTATCTACCACCACATTTAATAGTAAGCACAGAATAGAAGATTTCATAATAATATTATTCTCTAGTGAATTTGCATTATTAATTACATATGGTAATGAATTATAGGACGTGATAATCCTTTGATTGACATTAGCTTTTGCGGCAAGGGGCCGTGTAGAAGCGTTGTGCCTTCAATCGCGTTACTTTATTATCTTAAACGAAGGTTTTTTTTTTAAACCTGAAAAATATTGCCTAACGGTAACTTCAAGTTGTTCAAAGTATTACTTGCACCCTAAAATAAATGAAGCGACCTACAAATTTATAATGTACTGTACTTTATGTGTTCTTTATTACAAAACTTATTCTTTTTTAAATTTAAAAATCATGAAGACAGTTATCATGATGCAGGCAGGACTGTGATTTTGTCTTGAGTAAAAAGTAAGAAACCATTGTACTGAACAGATTGCTAACTCTTGCTCTACAAAGCATACTACTTCCACTTCCACTCAAACGCAAATCTGTTGAAACACTGTAAAAATCACCATTCTTCTCCTTCTGATTTGATCACCAAACTCTCTAGATAGATTTCTTATTTCATTTTTACATTTACATTACAACACATTTCCAGAATGTTTTTGAACTCTTTTATCTATTCAAATCTTGGCTAGATAGACTTGCAATTTTGCATTCGTACAATGCAGACGTGGATGATGCAGTAATAATAAGATGGCAAATAAAACTCAAAAAATATATCAAACCATTTTAAAAGTTTCAATCGACTCAATAGGATCAATCTGAATGGGACATTGAAGGAGACAAAGTTTTTCGTTTCTATTTAACTTCACTAAAATAAATGGCATTAGAATAAAATTATAGTAGTATTGCTCATACAACAAATCAAATACATTTCCCGATTCTCCAAGCCATTTGCAAATATTGCTGTCATCACATAAACTGTGAAGGCAAAATGATCCGATTATTCCACATTCTCACAAGAAAGTAACTCAAGGTGAAAATAAAGGAATACGGATGTAGTATCTAAATTCATCACAGTACAAAGTAACTAAAATTTAAAAATGAGAGTTTTTTTCGTCTCTTACTTCTGTTTTACAAAGTCTTTTACATTTTAGGGAGATTAAAATATTCTAGAAAATTACTTTCAATTTCCTCTATTCTAGGCAATCAATCTAAAAATAATGCTATATTGTTATAATTCCTCCAGCAGTTATTTCTGCCCATCCCAAAATGCCAATCACATTCTCACTTATTCACTTACTAATTAATTAAACTAATAAAACTGCAAAGATTAAATAGATTTCTCACATCTCCCCATTCTAATGAAGTACTCTCAACAAAAATCTCATCCAGGCTGGGGGGGAAAAAAATAAAAGGACCCTATCCGCATCACCTAGAGAAAATGACTGAACGTACTTTTAACTATTACTAACATTTAGTTACTATCATTTATTTATTATTTACTAGTATTTTAAGCTAGCTACGCTAGCTTCCTTTAGCTCCTCCAAAAATGCGCTCCTACCTAATGTTAAAGGGGTAGCAGAAGGTGTTTTTTGACCTGTGACCGCTCAGTAGGTCAAGTTAGAGTTTTGAAACCTAGACTAACGTCGGAGTGGGATTTTTTTCTTTCAAATGGTGTATTTGGTTTACTTTTGCGTTCAACTGTTCAAAATTCCATAGCCAGACAGAGCCTCACCCCAGTCTTTTTATACCTTAGTAGATAGATTACAATGTTTAAAGTTTAAAGCAAGCAAAATAAGCCTGACCTAGCCTATCAAATTCGCGGACAGTGCAGGTCAGGCTCAAAAGACACTATTGGTTATAATAAAATATTCGTACGCTATAAAGATGAGGTAAGGCCGAACATTAAGAAGCAGTTAAAATGAATTCTTAAGTTTTTTTTTTGCTGTAAATGGTGTAATCTAGTAGTTTTTACTGATAACTTTTCCAGGTTTGTGTTTATTTGTGTCTAAAACAGATTATTCATAGAACAGAATCAATGTAAAACAACCATCATTATCCTCATCCAAAATGCAACTAACAATGCAACAAACATGGCGGGGTCACACCGATTTTTATGAGTGATAGCTCAAAAAATCAAGAAAAAAATTAG
>JAQGBU010000310.1:0-37256 GCA_034698605.1 Isotoma decorata
CCTGAACTGTCCGGTCACCTGAGTGGTACTGTTCAAGAGTTTAATACAACTCTAGAACTCAATCTTGACTGTAGTATTAGTATGAAGACTTTCTATGACTGTATTAAAGTAGAAATATAAAAATAATAATTACAAAGGCTTGAAACTCATATTTCAAAATTTAAATTTCAAAACAAGCAAATTATACAAAATACACGATTAAAAAATGTTTAAAACATTATTCCTCTATCAGAATGTACAATTACTTGCTTAACCTTCCAAAGCAACCAAGAGTAAGTTGAATGTGCCATTTTTTACCCATAATTTTTGAGAAGTAATCAAGCACCTCATTACCCGAGATGCTTTCTTTCTCCTCAGAAGCCAAAAGTAAATGTTGATTACATTCGAGTAGCCTATTCAAGTTAAATAGGATATGGTATAACAACACTCTAGACCATCTGTGCTTCGACGATTACCCTTTCACATTACACTTTGTTACTACTGATTCCCGAAAATATAAGTAGAGCTGTGAGTTGGAAGCAGTATCATAATGTGTAATGATGATGATGATAAATGAAATGGATGCACGTCTTCCTCCCGGTAAATATCACCCGATGAACAAGTATCATGATGTGAACCAACAAGATAGGTACATTATCTCTTGATATCAAACTAATATCTAAGGGTAATACTATAGGTGTGAGTGTATGTTTCATTATTTTTTTATATTTATTATATCCAAGTCGCTTTTACAACTTTTGAGTGTATATCAGCCAAAGAAAGCCTTGACGCTTGGTCCTACCCAACGGAAAGTATCAAGAGTTGGACCCCTTTCCAAATAAGCATCCTCACTCTCTTTTATCTCGGATATAGAATAATAATCCCTTACACACGTTATAACTACTGAGCCAGGTTGAGAGATTTAAGACAGAAGACTTTCTCTTTTCTCGTCGAAGAAAGGGCAGAAGCTTAAGGATTTTCGTTTTGTTGAGAAAAACGGTCTTTCTTTCCCCGACTTCTTTTGTATTTATGTACTGATTCTATGAAAAGTATCTGTGCTCTAATAATAATTCACGCTTCCTCTACCGTCTCATTTCACAAAAGAGTTACTTTTTATATCTAAACAAGATATTCTCTTCTCGAGTCATTCATATTCGATGGACTAGATTTTGAAAGCATATTTTTTGCTTTAAACAAGTTTTTTTTTAATTATTCGTAGGTGCAAAGTGCGTCTTTGGTCATTCTTGTCAAAATTGGAAGCAGCTTTACTACCGTTTAAATAAATGTATTAAATGTTCAAGCCTTAGTTGGTTTTAAGTTTTGACTTGCAGTCGGTAATTGTCAATCGTAAAATTTGAAACATTAGTAAAGTACTTGAAAAAAAATTTGATCATATTATTTCCGAACGTTTGCAGATAGGAGTTTTCAATTTATGATTAGTAGTGAGAGCTAGATCTATTCATTTTTAATGTAAGATTCTATTTTTGAACGGTAACATAAGAGAGGCTGAAGTTAAGCAGAAGAGACATCACTTGCATTATTAGATAGATAGTAAATATGTGGAGAAAGTGTAATCCTTGGGTGAGTGGTTTGGAAAGATACGATTTAGGATATGATACGAAAAGCATCGATGAATTTGAAGAGTTTACAACCTTTTGGGGGTTGGGCGAGAATGCTTTATTTTATGAGTCTTAAAATAAAAATTATACCAAAGTTTTAGACGGATCGAATTTTCTTTGAGTATTGCAGAAAAAATTACTAAAAGACAGCAAAATGAGCTCAAGAGAGAAATGAAGCAGATAGAATGGACTTGATACTACAAATTTTCCCTTGGGTCTGCAAAGCCTCTGTACAAGGTTCAAAAAGGAAACCAAGAACAAGGATTGTCGCAGCTAGTATTTAAAGTTCATAAAATCACTTCCACTATAGTATTAATTTTAATTACCAGGAAGTGATTACATTTAAAGGAAATGAATAGCTCAAATAATAATTGATATGATTTTATTCTACAACATTAAAAGAAGAAGGTTGCCTAAAAACAAAAAAAAACTCAGTCACCACAGAAAATTTAAAATGTGTTAGGAACTATGAATAATACAAAAAATTGTGGTTGCATCTACAAGACTACAACATAGGTTTAAATTAAGGTATCCTATAATTGGTAGTGGTGGCAAGGGATTCTTTACCCTTACCACCACCTCTCTGATCTACCAAACTTACACACATGGTTCTGACTGGCTGAGATATCTGTTTCTAATAAACACTCATCTCAATACTATAATATAGGTAGCTTTCTCCGCTTTTACTTGTGGGAAAAAGCAAAAACTGGCAAAATCAGTTAAGCCAGACTGGCAGGGATACGGAACAGATTTTTTCTTTCACATTTTCCTATCTACATCTACTCTCATCTTCTCACTTACTTAGAACTTAACTCAGAACTAGTATTTCCTTGATTTCTTTCACACAGCAAAAAAGGATCAATAGAAAATTATTAATAAGTAATGGTTTTACTCTAGTGTCCCTTTTTTGCTCATCTAATACAACCCACTTTCTTTCACACAATTTCTAATAATATATCATAACTTTCTCCCAACTCCTCTACTTCAACTTACATCATTACTTACACTTTACATTGCACTTTACACCGTCTCGAATTTAGCTTTCACCAAAACTGCTCCTCCTGCGGTCCCTCTGTCTTAAACTTGTACTCGCCAGCCGTCCTGACTACAAACTCTCATGGAAAACTGACTAGTGGTCTTGAGAAGTGTTATATTAAAAGTAGAGCAGTTTACTCAAACTGACTTCCTAGAAATCAAGGAAATGCCGACGGGGTCTTATTTACAAGTCTTTCTTGAAACACAAGCCTAAGGACACCACAAATTCCAATTGTATGGTAAATTCCCCCACACCACGTATACACCTATAGAGTGAAGACTTTCACCACCAGTTTGGTTAGTGTGGTGCAGCTAGTAAGTTATTTCCAGTAGAAAGTACCACAGCCCACGTACTACATATTGTAGACGTAACTTCTCCTGTGATTAAATCCTCATCTATACCGAAAGTGCAATGAATCTTCTCGACATTGATTTGTGTCTGAGATTGATGTCTACGGCCTGCCAGTACTTATAAGGGAATAATAATAGTTGGTAATGCTTGTGGTACTTTGTACGCGGTTATATAGCAAGGGTTGAAGAAGGATGTGCCTTTTAAGGCAACCTTGTATATACTAGGGCATAAAGAAGTCTGGGTAAATGCATTACAGGGAAAAGAAAGGAGAACCCTTGAGAGTTAAACACACCTCTACTACTTTCTACTAACAGTGATACTACCACCACCAAAACATTCATACTTATTACCCAATAATATATGAGCTCATGCACACATACATTTAGAAATCCCAATTGTACCTTATTGAAAGAAGGATATAGTCTCACTTGTGACAAACAAACAGTTCTGTAGAATCAGACTGAGGTGAAAGAGATTTAATACCAGGGTCTTTCTACAAGACAGAGATACAAATAATATAGTGTAATATACTTAAGATCCAGAAGAACACTCTCAGCCCTGTCAGTACATTTTAAAATATCTTTATTGCTCTAACCTTTTCACCTTTTGTTCAGTAAAGCCAAAAAAATCATAAAAATGAGAATATATAAAAAAATAAATGGCATTACATGAATCACATCTGTGCCCATTCTCTCCTATCATCCTCAAGTAAAGTAATGATATTACAACTTCACCACTTTTTCTAGAAAGCCCCTCTTGTTCCTTTGTATAGATTTCTCAGAGAAATAAAAACTCTAGGATTTGAGTCGAAATAATTTGTGTTGATGTGTTGTTTGATTGTTTACAAAGTGGAGGCATGAACCATGCAACAATTCCTTTATGCCTCATCTTCAAACTTCAATCGTAGATAATAATATTATTACAAATGCTATGATATAGTACAAATGTTGGTTCTTTCAATCTGAATGTAGTTATCTATACGGAAGGATGTACAACAAGTTTTACCCACTTGACTCGACCTACTAAAGCTTTAGGTGAAAGTGCTAGTTCCAAATGCATTACACTAGTATAGTAGTAATCGTTGAAAGGGGTAGTGTTAGTTAGTGGCAAGACTAGTAGTGGTGGCATTGGCATCACAGGCACTTCATGAGGTGCTCAATTTCTCGGGTAAACTTTTGTGGTTTTTCTATTTGATCCCTGAACACCCGATTTCGTGTTTGTAGATAACATCTACTCTCACTCTCGACTCAACTACCCAGACAGGTAATAGACCTAAGGCAACATTTTACCATGAGTATGGCATTGCATACATAGTCATGTCCCTTCATAGAAACCCCTAGATACATGAATTTGTATACATACACAGAAAATAAAAAGACCAGGTCGTTCCAAAACCAACTCAAGAGAGAAAAGGGAGAAAGTGTGAATGTGAAAGTTTGAAATTTCTCGGGATTTCTTTTTCCTAAATCTATTCACTCACTTTCACACTAGTTTTGTTCATAAAAGCCACATCTAACTGGAAATAGTGGGATCAGTCACAATATGCTACCTTACATTACTTCCGAGCTTTCCTCGTATTATGTTATATCAAAAGAGCAGAAATACCTTAAGGACCTACATACGAATGAGTAGATAAAATCATACAAGTACACAAACTACAGTATTGATGCTCGTAAGAATTTTTTGTCCAGATCTAACCCAAGTTTCCCCTCTGAGATGCTACCTTCTATCTATGCAAACAGGAGCAAGTTTTAGTCTAAAATGTTGTATCAGTGAACAAAGTTGCTTAGTGGTAAATAGAAAATAGAACCTTGGTAGATTTCTACTTTGTGTAGATTCTTTTTCTTTATTTTTTCACCAAATCTCAAAGGCCTTCAATGTCCCGTTAGGCTACGATGACTTTTTAAACTTAAACTGAAGGGAGAAAGAGAGAGAGTTGCGATCCACTTCAAAAATTCATAATACCTGTGATCATCACCGTGTCACCCTCTTCTACTGGTAACAACTACTTAGAAAATGGGGAGAGCAACCTGCTACCATCATCATCTACTTGTATGATGATGGCTTTTTAATTTATTTGACTTGGAAGGTGACAACTGACAACTTTTTTAAGACCTAAATAATAATATCATGCTATATTTATTTATTATTAACTATCTAAATCCAAACAACATATTACAGAGTCATAAATCCAATGCCAAGTTAGTGTCAACGTTTATTTTAATATGTATTAGATGTGGTTTATTATTCTACATTCGCTTTGAAAATTTACCCCATAGTATCCCCCAATTTTCTTAGCTACTTTGCATAATAGCTTCCTTACCCAACTTACAAGTACATACGATCAGTATACTTTGATATAAACAGTATTGAAATAGACTTGGAGAAAAAGTCCATAATGGAATTGGTAGCAATGGCAAGCTTCTTTTTTTAGAAAAAACTTGTCCTTTTGATCAAGTTTAAGGTTTTACTTTGAAAATTACTTTTTCTTTTAGGAACTTTGTGAATAGAAGCATAACATTTCCGTCAGTAGTTGACATGATGGGGGGAAAGTAGTATGGTATATTGCAAGGTAAGTGAAAGCAGACTTGCTTAAAAGTCAAATGCATTGCTTTAGCATGTTAAAATGGGCATATTAAAAGGCATAAAATATTTATACGAAGAGAGAGAGAGAGAGAGAGAGAGAGAGAGAGAGGACGGAGAAAGTTTGTGGCCCTTGTAAGGATTTCTATTCGTTTTGATTTGAAATTTGTTAAACACCTTGGGCCCACTGGGCGATTCAGATTTATAAATATATATTTGAAAATAAGGGAAAAACTTATTAAAAATCAAAAGTACTGGATCGACCAAGACAGATCTAATTATGAGAGAGAGCGAGAGGGTTGAAAGGGAAAAATGATAAAAGGCCGAAATAAAGAATAAAGTTAGTATTAAAGCAAAAGGGAAAATATAATTTGAAAGTTCAATACAAAGAAAAGTATGTAATTGAAAAGTGATAGAAATATTGGAATGAAAAGAGAAGAAAAAAAATCTTGTGATTTGTTCAGAATCTTTTTATAAAATTTAATAGAAACTTACCAGTAATGTTCCAAAGTTCATCCACGTACTGTTTTCTAATTTTTCTAAAAGTCATAGTCCAGTTTTTGTATTTACTGTCCCTCTGTTCAATTTCATAACCGGATTCGAGTCTCTCGAACAAAGCAGCACCCACAATTGCATAACCAACTATAAGCACACATAGCCCAATATGTGAGAACAAATGAGCTAGAAAAGTTCTCAGACAATTTTTCACTTTTGTTGGACTGCACTTGTCTGATCTGTGATTGTGATGTTGCTGCTGACCACCACCACTCCCACTGCCTCCAGCAGTTTGGCCTTGGCCCATCGTGTAATTTGTAACAACTCTGATCCTCTGTTTTAAAAGGCCAAATGAAAACAGAAGTGGGTTCAGGAGTAATTATAAAAGCTGAAGTGGAAACGATCCTTCTTGCAGCTTGATACCAGTTTACAAGGTAATGGGAACAAGAGGGGGTAGAGCTTTTAGTTTCCTTTTCCGAAATCAAATTAATACTCGGATGTTCAATCCTTGTTTTCAATAATAATCGAGATGATGGAGAACTCTTGGAAATCTCAGTGGGTCTAATGGGTTCAGAGGCAACTGGATAAATATTCGAATCCTTTTCTATCTTTTCGTTCCTTCTTGTGGATGTAGTTGTTTTGGTGGTGGTCATCAGAGCTTTTCTACTTTGTTCTTCTGATTCTCCTGCTCTTTGACGGGAAATATTGGCCATGCTTGTAAATAAGAGAACACATGGGTACTATGAGGAGAGGAAGTCTTATCCCACTACTGTTCCAAGGTTCAATCACAAAATCAAAGATGATGAGAGTAATTTTGACAAATACTTGAACACTCTCAGAGTTGTTACGATGGTAAAATGCATTTCAGAAGGGTCTCTAATTTCCCCTTAAAAGGTTCATTTTTCATGAGAACAATAATCAGAGTCTTCTGATAAATAACGGGTATTAGAATGTCTCTATAGTGTAAAATTCAATTGTTTGCTTGGATTCAGATTATTAAGGATGGAGAAAGTTCCAACTTGCTTACCGCTATGATCCAATGGTGGTATCATTAGGGTGATGTGGACAAAACAACGTTTCAGAGGAAACTGGAGCTCCCGGAATGAAATCTCTGGTACTTATTCTAAGGGAAGAAGACTCATCCAGAGATTTACCACAGCTACTTCTGCTTCTTGTATGAATATGCGTGCAACTTGCTTCTCTCATGGGTAATTCTTCTAACTGGTAGCTACTGGTAGTACAATTTCTAACGTTTATTCCTACCCGGGTACCAAATTCAGTTATCTTGAGCTTCAATACATCTACCCTAAGCAGATACACACGTGTCTCATTTTAAAACAAAAGCTTTTAGCGATCTCTGAAAATTTTGATTTGCTTTTAAGTAGAATTGCCGAACACTTTGAACTGATAGCTAGGACCACCAGGCCTCAGGTAGTGTTACAGTTTTGCTTTTATTTACTGCAGAACAATAACCCCTTTGATTTTTCAACTACCTAATGTACAGACTACTACTAAGTGGAGAAAGTCCTGACTGAAAAAGTCGTGAGTTAGCAGCAGTGATTCTTTAAAATAAATTCCCTAAGGGCCACTTTATCTATTATCTGTCAAACCGTGAAATTGTGCTCATGTGACCTCTGACCCATAAAGCTTTAAAACCAATTTCGATGGAATATAAGTAGTACTTTCTGTGTTTTTACTCTGTATGACCTAAGTTTAACGCTTAGAAGTCAAAAATGCACTTACATCCATTTCATAGAATGGTTAAAAAAAGTAAACGACAGGTTATCTTAAAAGCATGTATCAGCCCATTGCATCGCATCAGTTGTTACTCTACTTGAAGGACCTAAGTAAGTGACTAGGGTTAGTTTAGGCCATTCCAAGGGAAAATTATGCTAGTTTTTTCATTCGTTGAAGAAAGGAGTAGGACGGTTGGCTCTTTTTGAGCCTTCAGTTGAGTTTGCTTGAGTGTCAGGCAACTCAGGCGGAGATCTGGGCGATTTGTAACAGGTGACTATTTATTTACAATGCCAAAGTGAGGGACAAAGTACTATAGGGACTTTATGTTAGATCAGCTAGATATTTGTTCTGAGGAGTGAACTTCCTCTAAAATACTTTCCTCATCATCCGTCGAACTAAAGTTAGAGTACAACAAGAAAAATTAGGTTTGGGACAGGTCCAAAAGGAACGAAAATGCTTTTCATGGGTGACCCCGTTCCTTTATTCTTCGTTTTTTGAGAAAAACGTCATAGATATCTGTCATTAGTTGAATAAATGCTTTCTTCACCGATTTCCTATATTTTCTTGGTTTTCTTCTGTAAAACTAGAGGAGAGAGAAGGCATGTCAGAATATTTTAGCTATTTTAAAAATACAGTCCATTTCTATATAAAACCTACTTACCTACATGAGTTGACACGAGCACCTACTATTTCACTAGAGGGAAATGTTCTTGGCAACATAACTTTCTACAAATGCTCCGAAGACTATGAAATGCGTACATTTCTTCGTGGGAGTGGATCGCTTGGGATCACAGTTCAAATTTTTAGAATTCGATAAAACGTAAGTGGATTTCGTCAAATTCGTTGAATGTGCGTGGCCCCAGTTTTACTACTATTATATAAAATTACAACTACTAGCAACCGTGTAAGACAAGAACCTACTCAGTTTGTAAAATAACACTGGAATACAGTGTTGTTGATGGGACGACAAGGGATATGAAATGAAATGAGTGAAATCCACGTCGTTCTATACTCCATGGAACGGAGAGTAGTTTACTTTATCGTTTTTACGTGCTCAGACGTCTTGAAATCTTCAATGAATTCTCTACCATAGTAAATGCCGTACCACAACAGCCAGATCATCTAAAGACGAGTTGTGATGTGACTGGTAGTTCTAGTCGTGGCGGTGGTGGATATGGATTTCACGTTATGTTATCATAATGTTAAGTTTCAAACAAAATTCTTATTTCAGTCACTGGGGGTTCATCTCTAATGTCATAATTTGTGGGCGAACCCTAAGGGATCTCTATTCTTCTTCTACTACAAACTACGCTTAACTTACTTCAACACTGCTACTTCCTAAAATCTAACCACTATACCATACTGCCTTTGGCATTGTAACACTAACGTCACTAGAGTATCTTAAATTATCAGCTTTTGCTCGATTTCCTTTTAAAAAAATCCCGAGTCCAATTCACCCTTAAGAGTTGAATCCAAAGTGTGGAATATAAGCCGAAGAACAATGTCCCATGTAAAAAACTAAAAAAAAATTATCACCTTAGCTATCATGTAAATCCTTAGTGGTGGAATGGGAGATCCTTATTATATTTTACATCTTGTATACTTTGATTCCACATTTACATTGCCAATGCCACACTAGTAAGCCAAATTCATAGGAAATGAGACTCGCTTGTAAGCCGAAACTGTGAAACGTAAAGGGGATATTATTCCAACTATCCTCTTGTTGCAATAGATAGCAATTTATAAGTTGTAACATACAAAGAGAAACCGCAAAAACGGAAAAGAAGTAAGAAGACTTTCTCATGAAATATTACATGAACGAGACAAGAGGTTCCCACTTTTCTCTGTCATCTTCCACCACTTTTTCTAATAATATATGGACCCTTTGTACTTCTCAGTTATCTTGTGTTTCCCATGTAATACAAATACAATGCATGAAGCACACCTGTTTTCCCAAATCAACTAGAAATCTCGTAGAAATAATAATAATAATAATAAATCGCCACAAAATCCCTGGTTAGAATTCGTTTTTTTATCTCAGAAACATAATCCTCTTGTCATATTTCTTAAGTATAATACAGAAAAGCTTTGCCCTACGGTTCACTGTCAATAGTCACACACACATGTCAAGTTGAATCTTTACTAAAATGTCTCGAGCATTAGTGCTCAGTTTGAAACATCCTTCAAAACACATTTTTGTTCCAAGCTTTCTTTTTTCTTGAGAAGTTTCTTCCGAATTCGAGACCAAATCCGTATGTCTTTTAAAACCAAGGTCAAAGTTTTAAGTGTTAAGAGTTTGCTTGTCTAATTGGCCAAATCTGTGGCACTGTAGGAGAAATGGTCCTTCTACCACCACTAAACCAACCGGGCCACGAACCAATATGCAATCTTGTCTTTTCTCCTGTTGAGGTTTTGTTGGAAGAAATCCCTCAAAGTTATTCACCATCACCATCATCCTTACCACTATTCTTTGGTTGGTATATTGTGAATTTTTCATCTTGAGTTGAACTCCTTAGGCTTAAGATATCCCATAGAAAGAAAAACTTGTCAGTTCAGTCGTATATAAACCAAACCAACTAACCTGACAAGTCCCTTTTTGGATTTGGACAAATGAGCTGAAAATAAGTTCATTACCACAAGTACCTTATCTGCAAAGCCCAAGAAGTGTGGGTTATTCCTTCCAGAAGGAACACGTTTTACTTTAGTAGTCTCCAAAAAAATGAAAGAGTGACAATAAGTAGAACATGAGTTCCATTTGAAAGGTTTTTTTAACAATAAATTCAATCACTCAAGGGGTGACTGACAATTAACGCAGTAACAATACATTATTTTCTGAAACTAAAATTTTATTACGTGATTTTTTCATTCTTTGACCAAAATCAAACACCATATAGAATGTGATGATATTCAAAACCTTATTTTGCGGAAATCTTAGAAAATACCTTTCATTTCTATTTGAGTCTGAAAAAAAAATTAAAGAAGCATTGTTACTGATCTTGAGTATAGAAATTGAATTTCATACTAGATTGTTAAAATGATCACTTGTAACTGTCGCAATCATAATTTGAAAGCACACAAGCAAAGAAAATGCCTATTCGAAAACATGATTTTCCAGAGATTTTTTCAGTGTAAGATGCAATTGCTGTTTAATTGACTAGCGTCTGGTGGATGACTGATAAAATATTAGTTCCTACACAATAATAAAGGTCTTTCTTAAACCTTAATGCTTCTTTCAGGTTGGACTACTTAATAATTATATACTTTATCTTGGTTCTCCAGTTCCAAAAGAGAAATATGGCTTATAAAAAAGTTTGAGATGAAATAATAAAAGAAATGAACGTTGGATAAACATAAACTGTAAGTTACAATCTTCCAAAGTCCATTTGACATTGTCCACATGTCTCGAGTCTGATAGTTCAATTGCAGAACAATAGTGTTGGAAAAAAACGGATCATAGTATTAGATGTAGTAAGCCAGTATACAGTGGTGTAAGTAGCTTTTACTCTGAAAGAGAAAGTATGGCACCAGCAAAGTGAAGTATATGGTACACCGGTGGCATTAGGAAGGAGGAAGAAAGAACGGGCTTGATAATTCTTGTGCACTTAATCAATTAACCAGGGCAATTTCACAAACGAAATGACACAAAACTCTTAAAAGTATTATGCCCATGAGAAAAAGTGCCACATGGATCTCTAAAATGCTCCTGATACTTTTACCTTCCACTATTTCTCTACCTCCACCTTACTCTTCCTTCCTTCCTTGATGTAACCCTTACTATGCCCTGAATGCGCTCACATATAAACTTTCAATACGAGCAAATAATATCAGCATCATCATCATCAGGTACTTTTGCCTTGCTCACTGCATCCGGTAGGACTACTACTACGACTACATTTGAAATTACTTGCTAGTCTAGGTCCAAACTATATGTTCGAATTCGTACAAGAAAGCAACTATCAAGCAAAGTGTAAATTACACACCATTGAATTTAATCTTTAGATTGCAATTGCCACTGCCACTGCCGTACATAAGACCATATCGTAGAAAAAAACACTTTCTCACCACTCACAATCACTCTTTCTTCTTCGTACATTAGATCCTTCAATCAAATTACTCAGCCATTCTCACCATCAACATTTTATTTACTTCGAGCTGTTAATTTTAACGAAAACGGTGGAAACCAAAACAACAGAGATGTGTAAATAAAACAGTTAAATTACAAGAGAGAACGGCAGCAAAAGCATAGCACGTACGAAATCGTAAAAAGCTCCCTTTGCCTCAGCTCTGTTTTCTAGTATAATTCGAAACTTAAACATTGTTCCTATTACGGATACTTTGAATTGAGTTGACTCGTCACGAAAACGTACCGTTGCATGGATCAAGTTTTGTATTTCTTTGTATGTTTGAATTAGACAAGACTTAAAGTAATCCGGAATCAGGGCTTTTGACAGTGAGGAAGGGTGAATCTGACGCCTGAAGGTATTGAAGATATTCCTATATGATAATTTTTATTGATTAAATTTTACTTCTAAATTGATCGTTTGTCTTTACTTGAAATTATCCAATTTTGAATGTGAGTACAAACGCTTGGTTTTCAATCTGTGACATAAAAATATAATATTTATGAATATCAAGGTTAGTAATAACTACCTAGTAATTTACTAAATATTAACAGTATCATTTTACTCGCAAAGAAATTCTTAAAATTATTGAAAAAATGAAATACCCGTGCCATTCCTTACCCACTAACGAGGAAAACTACTCCAAAGTGTAATTCCTCTATGTATAATTGTTTTGAAATGTTGAAGCCTCAAATTTGATTTGGAACTGTTGCAACGGCATTGACCTGTCATTCTTCACGCGATGCGTGTCCATTTAATTCGCCTTATACTTTTTATGTATACATAAATTCAGGTACAAACAATTTTTAAGCTCCTTATTTGTCTGCGTTGCATATTTTTAGAATTATTACACTTAAAATACTTTTTTGCGTAGAGCATCATTAAGAAGGGTTACGTACGCAGACTATAATTTACTATTCAACAAATCATTATTTTCAATATTGAAAGCGTGAACTCGAAAACAATTGAGTGACAAGACTTACATTTCCTTACCTTTTAAACGTGTAGAAAGTAGACTAGTCAGCTGGTCGATCATCTTAACATTTTTCTGAATTTTGTTAGTTTCCTGAAACTAACACAAGCATATTGCATTACATTATACTGCTTACGTTGTGCTATGTGATTACGGGAAAAAAATAAGAACAAAGAATGATGAAGCTTGGAAAGCACCCTAGTGGAAATAATACGATCATGATACACAGACGATCGTCTCAGCTCAATACCCGAAATCTAAAGTGCCAATTAATCCGATTGGAACTGCATTCTTCTCTCTCATTGTCCTTGGTACTATTGTTTCTACACATAAAACATTTGCCGTTTTACTCACCAGTAACAGAATCTCGTTCTAGGCGTTCTCTCATTCAATGCATGAATATTCTTTGTTTGACAACTTATCAAAAAAATAATAGAAGACAGAAAAGCAAGATAAAAATCCGATTTTACAAAAATGCTACCATGTAAGCCGGTAAATTTCGTAAAGTCCTTTATAAGGATCTTTAAAAACAAAGCTTACCATTATTTGTTTGTGGTTTTTTCTTCTTATATTATGTTGTTTAAGTCAAGGGGAGTAAGCAATGGGAAGAACAAGAAACGCTGTGCGTGCCACCCCAAGTCAAAGTTCAAAGAATTGATCGGCTTATACTTATATGTGCATTTAGGCTTTGGATCATGATTACTTAAGCTGATTTCATGCAGAATAAAATCCTTAAATTTACTTATGTAAACAGTTTTTTGTTGTTGTTAGAATCAAGAACCATTTTCAATAATTTGGAGAAAGCAACTGCTTTCATACGTACAAACCTTTTACGTAGTCCTGGTTAACTTCAAATTCAAAAGGCTGACGACGAAAAAGAGAACAGTAGTGCGATGTGGTCTCCAAAATTTCTCCTCAATTTTATACATCCATCTAGAGCAGTAGCTTGTAGAATAGAAAAATAGGTATCTCTTACTATTGTCAATTCCAATGTGATGAGAGAGTACAACAGCTAATGATTTTTTAGAGTATTTCGCTTATTCAAGTTGAAATTGAAAAATTAAACAAGATCAATTATATTTGTTCCATCTTTATAAAAAATATAGAAAGACATAGGCATTTGTACTACTTACTTATTGTTCCAAATCACCCTGATTTGCTTCCTTTTGACTCTACTATCCTTTACAATTAAGCTTATCCTAGGGATATAAAATGTACTCTGAACTCTAGTCATTGTCCTATTTTTAGTTGTTGAAAAGATCTTTGATTGCAAAAATAAAGATGAAAACGAACTACTTCATTTAGCTCAACTCATCCAACTGAAAAAGTATATTGTTTAAGTAACACACAGTAGAATCAGTTAGTTTCAGAGTTCACAAGGTCTTAAAGCCCATCAAAGATCTCAAACTTAAACCTCCCGTAGAGTTTTCGAGAGTGATAGAAATGTAAACTGTTTCATCACCATTACCAACACTATCATTGTCACCTGCTGAAGAAGTAACTGGCTTCTTCGATGAGTTTGGCCCTTCACGGAAATGAAGATTACGTTCAAATGGAATGCTACTATGTCCTACCCTATTACACTACTTTACTTGCCATTATTACTCACTATTGTCTATGCTATAACATTTAACTTAATACTTGAATGGAAGCTGTCGTCCTATCGGCTTGCTGATAGTCCCCATACTTTATATATGGAATGTACTACCTTAAAATATAACTAACTTGCTTTACTTTTAAACTGATTCTCTGCTATTTTCCACTAGTACACGAGAAAGAGGCAGATTAATATCAAAATAGGTAAGTTCTGGTTTAAGGCTGTGTGTGCCTGGGTTTACTTATATAAATTCAGGATATCCAAGAAAGAGATAGAGGACTTGGTTTCCATACTGAAAATAAGTCCAGCAGCAGGGTTATAGCTTTCGCTATTCCATTCTAAGAAACCGTCTGCTCCCCGCTTGGATTTACTGCTTTAAACTGTAAGAGTTTCCTTGTAGAATAAATCATGAGTCCTTTCACCATCTTCCTGTATTATTCATGCAATTACAATGGGTTGTTCACTCATCCTCTATCTAGGAACGGTAAATCCGGCAGTTTCTACGCTTCGCTTTTAAGGAATATCTTCAGTTCTGGATGCGAATCACTCCTTGTTTCCTTTTTTTAACTTAAAGTCAGCCAGGAAAGTCACAGGACGACAATATTACGTAATGCGTTTCCTGTTAGTTAGAAAGTTTGACGTATTTATTGTACTGGGATTGGAATTAGAAACAGGATTAAATGAAAATGTACCGATTTGTTTTTTTTCAACAGGGATAAAAACTTTAGCTTTTGTTTTTGATGCACAAAATATGCTATTTAAGAAGCTCTTCTGTGGTTAGAAATAAATTAACTTCGTTCATAACAGTTTTGGATACTGTGGAGTTAAAGTTACGTTACTGACAAAAATACCGATGCACAAGCAAATTATACACTTTTCAAGTCTCGTTTCGAGTTGCTTATGTTTTTTAGAATGCATCCAAACCCAGCGTCGTTCAGATATTTAAAAATTTTTAAAGTTGCTTTGTAAGTAATAACTAAATTAATTTTCCTTTATTAAACAACATACAAGTTCAAATATTAAAACAGTTTAAAATCAAAAACATGCCAAAAACTGTGAAATTGAATAAACTTGAAATTCTTCATATTTGAAGTAGAATGATAGAAAAATACTTGCGAATTATATTAATATAATCTAAAAGTAGTTTTTATGCTTAAAGGGTAGCAAAAAACATTGAAACTTCAGATGCATTTACAATTCGTCAATAGATTTTTGTCATTTTTAAAAACCACCAATCTAAGGAGACATAATTCTGTTTATATAAAAACTGTAATAACCTATGTTTGTAATAAGAGGATATTCTATGTGTATTTTGTGGAGAAACGGAGAAAGCATTTTGTTTCGAAATGTTTAAGTAAACCAATGCAATTCGGTCTCTGTGTCTGCTATTCTATTGGGAAGATTTATTCCCCTGAGAAGAGAAAGATCCTCGTCATCACAAGTTTATTACTATGCATAATGTATCACCGTCATAATAATATTTAAAACGTGAATGTTTTATCAATAGAACTTTGTTGCATTTAAGGCTTTTATTTAAGGCTTTTCCATCCAATATAATACTCTGTCAAGGAATTATGCATCATTCATATTGGTCCATGCCACACTACTATTATATTCAACCAATATTCATCATCCCTTGAAAAACCAAACAAACTCATCTCCAACAACCACAAGTTGACTACATTTGGGACTATTGTGCTATTAACTTATAGAACGTTTGTCTGTTATAAATTTCAAGCATTTCAATTTCAGATGATAACCCCCCAAGAACGTATATTTATTGTGTCTAAATTATTATAAATTAAAATTTTTGACGACCTCCTACGTTCATTTTATTTAAATTTCCGAAAACTGTTCTCCAAATGTAAAAATCTGCAATTTTATATGTAAAAAAACGAAACACCCTTGACGATTTGGTTTAAAACACTCGTTACTTTTGTAAGCATTTTTTCATTGCTCCTGCTTGTTATTTTCCCCATATATCAACTACATTTGAACTAATTTTAAAGAAAGTACCTCCTAGTCCTAACTCACGCACTTGGTTCCCGTCTCTTTTGTAAACTGATACAGTAACTCCGACACCCTCTGGATTTCCCTAACTTTCTTTCTGAATACAAACTCAACGTCAGAGACAGCTTTTGAACCTCTTGTCCTCCTCTTATGTCTTCTTCAGGCAATTCAAGTACTATTTCAAAATCTGGTATGATTTACTTAAGAAACTCAAGACGTGAGAAGCTTCGAATAGCTTTCATATAGTTTTAATATTGTCTTCTTCATGTCTAATTACTCTTCTTGTGACATGTTACACTTTCTATTAACTCTGATTACTGTACTTAGCAAGTCTCGTTTCTTCTCCTACTTGTCTTGTTACTCTAAACTCTAAACTCACAAATTAGTGCCATAGCCATACCAAACTGAGTGGTTAGCGTTGAGCTGAATACATCCTTAATTTTGACGCTCATTATTATTATCATTTCCCTCATTTTATTCTGCCAAGTTCCCCAGCATAGCAGCTTCATTTTCTAAGGGAAAAATATACCCATTATGGATATGACAGTTTTCATGGGAGAAAGAAAGGAAGAAGAGCTGAATAATGTAAAACGAAGCTTTCTTCTTGTTCCATTATTCTCTAAACCCTCAAGATTTTAGCTAAAGCACTAATGAACCGATGAGAGATTAATATGTGTGAGTAAGTAATTTGAGAGACTCAAAGTGGAATAGAAGAATATTGGGTGAGATGAAGATAAAATGCATCCAGGTGAAAATAACAGGTTCATCATTATTCCCAAATGCATTATCGCTTAATATATTGTTAAGGCACGTGGGCGAAACATTTTTACGATCTGAGATTCCAGGTTTCACTTCACATAATGTAAGGTTCATTTAATAAGTTTCTTGTAGCCCTTCAAAATCAGTTTAGGTTTGGTGAATTTTTCTGTAAATCTATTGTTTACTTGTTCGTGCGTATCCCATGGCGTGTCGATTACTTTTATGAAAGAGATGATAGAAATGATTAATTAAACTCTTCAATCTATATGAATTTCACTCAAGCTGGTCGCTTCACTTGATTTTGAGGATTATCTAGTGCATTTTATCATTTTATATTTTACAGAAGGGCTTTGCTCTGGGGGAATTGAAATGATTTGATCTTTTACATTTTACATGGATATTGAATAGCTGAGACTGATACTGTTTGTACGGATCAATATATAAAAGTAACCTTCTTGAAAGGAATTGTTTTTTCTTGGGTTAGATTTAAAGATTGTTATAAGTTTTTGTTAATTTAACATAAACATTTATGCATAAGGCATTCCTTCATACATTAAGTCTTCACAATCGACGTCCAAGATAATTAGTGCAAATTCATTAATTAAATACTTCAAATAAATTCCAATGGTAAAAATTAATTTCTTTCGGCTTTATTGATTATTAGGTCGACGACTGTTTTTAGCTAAAGCCTAGTCCTTCTTTGTACCAGGGTCACTCTTTTGTCATTTTGATCATTTATACTTCTCCACACATTTTTGATTAACTTTTATATTTTGCAGGTTATATTTTCCACACTTTTAATTTATGCTGACCATGAAAGGTTTCGAATGTATAATTTACCACAAAAAATTAGTTGACCATTGAAAGTCAAACCACCCTTGGCCAAATAGTTAATTTTGAACTCCGTATCTGGACTTTCTTCACCGTAGTTTAAAGCCTCAGGAGCAAAACAGACTGCAGCATGGATTGAACAAAACTTAGCTAATTAGTTTATCCCTTAGGCACTTTGGCAAATATTTCTCCAACGTCTGAAAGCTTGCAAGGGCCGCATTTTTCGGCTACAATTTACTCCGTACAACAGTACTATTTTTGTACGAAAGATGCAAAAGTTGTTGAGTATGTTAAGCAAAATTTTTTGCTCATAATAAACATTGAAAAATGAAGATTTTCGGCAAAAATTGACTTACAGGCTTTCACTAACTCCACCTCATCGTTTTTCTATTTCACCTATTTATCATTGATTTACAATTTTTGAATATTCAAGGCTCATCAGTGGTGTCAATCCTTGACCGACAGTATTTCTACTTTAAGTCTTTGTCCAGTACACCAAATAACTCCCCACAGTCCCTTTCTTCCAATATTAAACATCCATATATCCCAATCTTAAAACGGTGTCAACATTTTCTCCAAAGTACTAACTCTCCATCGGGATCCAAAGATCTAATTCCTAGCTTACTGTAAATACAAACTGTCTGTTCAAAGCCTAAATTTGAAAATGAAGACACGCAATTCTATTTGTTTGCTAAGGGTCAATTTATAAATGGCTAAAATGTCCACTGAGCAGTAAATCTAAAATCTTTAGTCAATCAGTGACACAAATGTAAGTGGATGTAGAAGGGAAGTGGAATTTTCCTGTGACAATAAAATAGAGAGGGTTGTATAACAAGAGGTGAAAGTGAAGACACACTCTCCACACACGTGTGTACCTTCGGCTTAAAGTCTGAGCAATGCAACACCTTCATTGGAATTCAGGTATATTTCTTCCTTCCTTCCTTCATACCTACTTATTTTTGAATGAGTTTGAGTATCTCAGGACTCAAAGTCTTTTTTATCTCTTGGACCATTTCTTCAGGATTTATTTACAAAAGACAAGAAAATAGTCATCCCATCCTAGTTTTCTTTTTCCATCAAAATTCTCGTTCCTTCGTCTTTCTTGTCTACTTCAATGAGTATGATGCGATGGGAGATGGAATGATAATATCTTTTTCCCAGCTCTCTCGTCTAAACTATTTACTATCAACTGTCGTTCTCCGCTCACTTACTTTATTATATAGAATGACGTGAAGTGAGAACCGTTCCATTATCTTCTTCCTGTTACCCTACTCTTTCTTACAGTATTTGATAGTTTGCGAGATCATCATTGTGAATTGAGATACGACAGTGTGAGTAGTAGTATGGGTTTGTTATAATATTTCATGGATTTCATCAGTTGTTTTGATAACGTTCTGGCTTTTATAGTTGATGCAACTTGATGCTAAAAGTAGTGTAGGGTTGAAAAGATTGTTCTGCCGATATATGAAATTTTAATCAGAAATAATGTTCCCTGGTTATTATTATCCATCCAATGCTTAACAATATTATCAACTTTTTCCTGAAGTAGTGACAGTGATTTTATTTTACATAAGCTTTCTAACATCGAAATTCATCGTTGACTTGTTAAGCCTCGTGTAATTTAGTACGAAACTATTGTATTCGAATTGGTTTATTTGTTATTGTTGAAACGATAACTGACATCGCAAAAGATTTTCGAAACCACTTTGAATGTAAAAGTTTTCAAAACAGTATTTCAGATATGCTTATTTTCGCCACGGGTTATATTAAAATAATAGAGAAAGCACCTTTTCTGTTCGTGGGACGTACTTTAGTTAGTTTAAAATAGATTAAAATTCAATAAATTATTCCATATAGATGTTTACTGGATTCGGATTGTAGGTTTGTGTTTGTAAGTGTACAATTCAATCTAGAATAGTTACTTTCCTAATTTTGCTTTATTTCTTAAATAGAAACATTGAAGTAGCATATTGAGATAATGTTTCAAGTGCATAATATTTCGGAGAAAGTTTTGCTGTTGCTGGTCGTTTTACTTTTATATATTTGAACTTGCGTTACAATTTGAATTTCATGGATCATGCTATAAATCAATCACTAAGAACACTTCAGTATTTTGTAACAATAATCTTTAATAACCATCTAAATTCTTAACAACGCATTACTAAAAACCGGATCATTAAGCCGTCAAACTAGAAACAAAATTAACTTATTTATTGGCCATAACATTTTTTTAGGTTTTTTAGAGGATAAGTAATGAAAGTAATTAGCACAGTCTTTACAACAATGAACATCTTATTACTTTAATAATATTATAGATTGAGGATGAATGCATTGTAAATCTCAACAAGGAACTTGTATAATAAGGGTTCAGTACACAATAGTGGTGGTGGTAGGTATTGCATGGATATCTATACCTTAAGATTACAAATGAACGTTAAAATGGCTTATGTGAATCCTCATAGTGAGCAATAATTCTCGATTACTGAGAACTGCTACAATAAAGCTCTTTACAGCATAAAGGGAAGATGTAACGTTTAATATGGAGTAAATACATATTCATGTCCACGTTTCGTACTTAAGGTAAGTTTTCAGACAATTTGGTATCTCCAGTTTATCCACGTCCTGAGTTAAAACATTCTTTCTCACACCCATGCGAGCCAAATGGGTTAATCTTGGTACCCCCATCGGAGTTGAATGGAAAGTAACTTTGAACTTGTCCGTTCTGAAAATGTATACAGTGAAACCCCTCAAATTAAATTTTTGCTTAAACCACTAAGTGAGTTATGAATAACAATATCAATAAAAGTTATATACCCAACAGCAACACAACGTCCAGATGGCGAATAGCTGCAAGAAATAGGACCTTCTTCTTCTATGGCAATCCCCTCTGGGTCAACGTCACCCATCAAATTCCAGAACCGAATAAGACTGCATTAAAAATACACCAAATAAATAGTTTAAAATTTTCACCACTAAAAAGTATACTTAACAAAAACAGTCAGTTTAAATTTACTGGTCATCCGAAACGGTAGCAATATGAGTTCCATCCTTGGAGTAAGATACTCCTCTGACCCAAGCGTTATTGATCCCGGAAGCATAAATCAGATTTGGAGGAGGGTGAAGATGAAATAGTTTGTACAAAACAGTTCCCATATATGGATCCCAAAGGATCACTTGAGTATCCCAGGACGCCGTTGCCAAAACGGCCCCATCTGGACTGAAAGAACAACTCACCACATTGTGATTATGTCCCTCAAGAGTCCTTATCAGCCTGTAGGTTCCCATCTCCCAAATATAAACCTGCACACAAACAACCGAGCTTATAAATTAATTTTAAAAATCAACTTAATGATACATTTGTGTTTTTAATGAACAAGTAATTACGTAAACTAAAACTCACAGTCTTTTCGTTTCCTGCTGATGCCATAAGTATTGAGTTGGGTGACCAACAGCACCACAAAGCAGCGTCTTTATGAGCAAAAAATGTTTTAAACATGTTTCCATCTTCATTCAAATCCCAACCCTAATGTATTCAAACATTATTTTTTAGTTCCTTATTCCTAGTATTACTTCCTTCAAAAAAATTTTCAAGTGAAATGTATATTATATGCTTTTACTTTTAAAGTTTTGTCAAGTGATGCCGAAATTAGGCGCAAAGAGCCATCCGGGGCAAAAGCCAAGTCTCTGACAGCGGAACGGTGGCTGATTAGTTCCAATAAGAATTTTCCAGTTTGCAAGTCCCATATTCGAACTCTCCCGTTACTATGACCAGTTGCGACAATGCTAGTCTTCGCGAAATCAAACCTTTGCCAAGCGGATTTAAATTTACTCACACAGTTTCTCTTAGATCCGTCCGATATCCCAAAAGCAACACAAAGAAAAGAATGAGCACAATGGAGAGTTATTGGAGCCCTTTGTTCATGCTCTAATCTGCTTGACCCATCAACAGGTTGTGGTTCTCTAAAAAAACACAAGTACAATACTATTTGAACCATCTCTAAGCATCGTAAATATCATGGTCATCTAATTTGAACAACGGTAATTCGCCATAAAATAAAAATACGACCAAACTAGTCAACATTCCAGATTAACCTTATCTCTCTGTAACCTTGTATATCCCTTACAACTAGAAAAGTAAGTGACGCACGTAAAGCTGTCCAACTTGGCTTATGTTTCCTACCTTACTGGTAAACTTGCCAGTTGCAACTAACACACACAATTATTTACAATCTTAAAGCTTCATGCTTGATGTTAGACCTTTAATGCTCTAGTTTAGATTTTGGAACTTGTTGAAGGTTTACAAATAATGCATAAGATAAAGCATTGCAATGAACTAGTCGCTAAAAATATAATAGCATCATAGAATGCTTTGGCATTTTAGACTTGGTACCGACTACGATGATATTTTTCTAAAACCCAAGCTAAGCCAAGAATGGTATACCAAAACTATTAAACTGCCAAATCGAAAGGAAAAACCCCACAGCTTTCATGTTATCTTTCATACAAAATCCCACTGATCTTAAGCCACATAAGAACGGAATTGTAGTAGTGTCAGGTTTTTGAAATCAGAGCTGTAAAAACGGTTTTGTAAACTTATTACACTGAAATAAAAATGCACTTAACTTAACCACCTGGCTATAATAAATTATTGGAAAACTCGGTAAATATTTCACAAAATTTGATACTGAAACGCAGAATTTATTTTAAGAGAGTATAGGTCAATTTTCATGGAAAGATTAATAATAAGACTGATAAAAGAAATTAACATCCAATTTTTAACAAATAATGACTCAAGAAATAAACGAATGACACAAGTTATTCGTAATGTTGGCATGTAGACTTGTTGGATTTTGATGTAATATTAATGTAAACGGCATATACTAAAAATCATGCCAAATATAAACATATTTAGGAAAAGTGGTTAACTTACAAATAATTTTTCTCCTTGTCCCAAGGAACTAGAACGAGCTTTTTCGGTGCACAAATCCATGCAAAGTAGCTTTCATCACGAGCAAAAACAACGTGCCAACATTGACCACGGGTTACCTTGAAGTCAACTTGTTCCTTAAAGACATCGTCTGAAGGGTCCAATTTCAGTTCTCCTATCTTATGTGCTGCACCTAGAAAAAAAGTTTAATTTTTTCATTATTTCTGAGAAAGTCGAATTTGTATACTTCACTTAATCTTAGCCACTACGTCATGTCCTTTCGAAATGCATTGGGATTATGAAGATTAGTCCAATCGTTTAAATATACACATCTTGCCAATGCTGCTGTAACTTCAATATATCGTGTTATATTTCAAATTAAAACTTCAATCGTATCATGCATCCCTAATAATCTCAGTGACTTTTTTGTTTGCAGCTTGCGCTTTTCGGATCCAAGGGACCTGTTTTGGACTACCTATTGAATAAAAAACAACTTGGTTCGTAATATCTTTTATTCTATCAATAGTACACACACAATGAGGTACAAAGATTTCGCATCGCAATCGTCTGAAACTCTATCAAAAGATAGAACACAACATTTGCATAGCTTTTCACCATTCTTTAGTCTGAAATGACAAGTGATATTATTTTCTAAATTTGAGGCTAACTGTAACTTTAATTAATACACTACTACCTTAATTCTAAATGAATACCTATGCTTAGCTTACCCATTCCATATTCAAACAAGGGTAGTAGTTGGTCTGAACTACATGACCTTCACCTCTGACGCCATAAATGGATAACGAGAAATGGTTTTGCATAAAAATAGAGATCTAAAAGTAATGTTATGTAATATGTCATACCTCAATGCATTAACTATTGTTATATCCATTATGTCAAACAACTAATTACTTGCACTATGGAATCGTTTAAAGGTCAACATTTTAAAATATCCTGCATCTATTAAAGGATTTGACTGTTTTGGATCAAAGCCCAAAATATAATTAAAGAATAAACCTCATAGTAAATACTTATTTAGTAAGTATGTGAGCAAGAGTATCAAACTAAAGTTGTTTTCCCAACACCTTTACGTTCATGTAGAAATGAATGGATCTGATCACAAAAAACTAATAGACAAGTAGACGAAATAAAAACTCTTCAGAAAATTGACAAAAATAGACTTTAGGACAAGACAATTAATTCCAAGCATACGCCCATACACAGCCTTGAATCTAAATTCAATTAATCTCATCTAGTCTTCTGTTACTTATTTTCTCCTTTTCTTAAGATAATCCTCTTAACATTATTTATTATACTAATTCCGGAAATATTATTTTTTTTTCAATTTCTATTCTCGGATGACGGATGATACAGGCAGGGTTACTGTTACTTTATTTGAAGAAAAACAATCTTCAACCCCTACATCATGGGGTAGTAGAGGGGGTTTAAAAATTAGCATACGGTATTTACGAGAGTTAAGATAAGTTAACCTTTATTTGAGTGTCATAAGTTTAAAAATCCGTTTTCACAGCTCTGATTTCAAAAACCTGACAATACTGGATAATCCATACATTCAATCATTGCGCAAACAGTTAGACACCAGAATACATTTACTCTACATCAAGCCAATTCCTTTACTCTAGCAAAAAATTCCTTCTAGCAATTCCTTCTAGCAAAAAATGTTTAATATTTTGTACTATTCGACAGGGGTTCAAACCCTCATATTTCATAATATTAGACAAACTATTCCAGACAGAAATTGCTCTCCACTTTATATACAATTTAAATTCTTCACATCAAAATTTTGGAGACGTTAATCTCGGAAATGTCTTTCGACTCACATTGTAGGATACCCTAAACCATTCACCAAAATCAATCCCTATTATTCGTGTTTAGGTACCTGCTCCTGCTAAAAGTCACCCGCTTTTATCTTCGTGGCCAATAGTCACCCAAGATTATATAATGCATTTGTCTATTTGTAAACACTTCTAAAGATAAGCAAAACTAACTTTGTGCATTGTTTTTATAGTGTATAGTGAATGGAATGGTGTAGTAAGACAGTTAAATGGAGTGGAGACTAGAGAGAATGTCTACAATGCATCGTTTCCATTAACCACTTCAGCCTCCACCAAACTAACCTCAATTAACAAATGACTTTTAAAAGATCTGTTATAGGGATAGGTTAGTTTACATTTTCGAACGATCAATCACGCCAAGCACCAGATTTTTCATTCGATAGCCTTGCAGAACTTATCCTGTAACGTCTGAAAATGCAACTCCTCTTAACAAAATAAAATCCTTCAACTCTTGCCAACTTATACTCAACTAGAAGCCCTTATATTTCTTGTTCATGGTTTGCAGGACATAAAATATATCTATGTGCTAACTTTAACTCACAGAATAATCACTTCCAAAATGTTCTATAAATGCACTCGAAAACTATGTATTACGTACATCACATCATTGCAAATGCATGCAGCTTGTCAAAATTAACGTATTATCAAAACATGTATTAAACATGTATTTTCTTTCTCATTTTCAAACGTTGACTCTATAATAATAATAATGGCTTTATTGTCTGAAGGTTTACAGATAGGAATTCTCCTTACATCTCTATATTACTCTATATTAAATACTAATGCCAAAAATGTATTTTATAGTTATAAGCACGTAAATAAACATTCCATAATTCGTATTACTTAGGATTGATGTGTGTTCCAATGATTTGGTACAATTTTGATAATCGATTCGGTTTTATCCAAAATTTATGTAATGTAACTCCTGCTATTATTGCAACCAAGATGTTCCCATGCTATCTATAAAACGTTGTTAGCGTCTAATATCAGTTTCATGGCCAAAGTTTTGACACAAGGTAGCAGACTTCTTGCCAAATATTGTTTCATTTTCAGCACACTTCTCCAATAACCTAGGCACTCCCATTTCTAGACTAATTTCATACAAAAGGTAATTTAAGTTTTTTTAGTATAAAAATCAACATTAAACCGAGGATGGGTGATATGAATTTCTAAAGTCAAAATTTGCAGTCTTCTTTTACAATATTTTTAACCAAAGACTGTTTAAAAAATATTTTGCTTCTGTTTTTTTTTTTCATTTTAAGTCCAAAAGTCTAAATCCTATTTGGTTGATAAAAATTTGAGGAAGTTATTCAGGGCAAAAAAATTCCACATTGAATTGAGGATGTTGGGAGTTTCTACTGCCAAAATTTGGGGATTTGACATAATTTAAACTGAACCATGTTTTTTAAAATGTTCGAAATGTGTGTTTTTGTCATCATTTTTAATTCTAAATTGCATTCGGTTGAGGAAGACGGTGGACGAGCATTTTTAGTACAAAAAAATCAACATTGAATTGAGATTGAATGATGGGCATTTTGTGCTACCAAAATTTGCAGTTTATGACAGTATTTTTAACGGAACCATTAACCTGCATATACGGCAAAAAATCTACCAGAACGATTTTGAGAATGGAAATGATCATAGTATTGAATCTAATATTGATTTACAATGTCTAAATTCATTGACAGCTTCAGAAATGTTCATCTCATGAGCTGGTTAGTTTACGTTAGAAAGCGAAGACAAACGGTTGGGCTCACCCTATTTGGTAAAGACGAGACTTTTTAAATGTAGTTGCTAATAATAAAAAAACTTTACTAAAAAAGTTATCTACAGACTTCGGGTATAAAGAGAAAGCACGTGTTTCGGGGGAGTGAAAATACTGTTACAAGTTGCAACCAAATATTACGTCATTCGACCTAAATGTAGACTGCCGATAGATGTTCTACTTTTTGTATGACGGAGGCTATGGTTTAAGTTAAAATAATTTTTTTGTTTCACACTGCCTTCTTCCTTCACAAGTGGAATCGTCTATCAACAACATCGTGCATTTTCACTTCACCCGGGGTTCTTGTAGAATCGGATCAATAAAACCCCGCATTCACAACCCGGGTAGCCTCATTCAAGGTTTCAATACCCGTAACTATAACCCAACCCATTTGGAGATGTACCTTTATTACTGTGTTCCACTCTGCGTAACTTACTACCTTGAGCACTTACCCCCTATTTATTCAATGAAGGTTTAGCTTGTAAATACCATGCAATTCGGGCTTGTTTCCAAATCTGTTTAAGTATATTGTGCCAATTGTGATGTACCTAAATATGAAATATTATGGACGATGCCGCAAATGACGATCCTAATTGAAGGGAGCCATATGATATGACTAATAATTATTAGCACCATCTGACCCCTCAAACGTGGAAATGTCATTTACAATCAAAAAAGTTGAAGAATGAGACAGGACTTACTTATTTCGTCTTTAGTTTTGTACAGGAAGCTTGCCATTAAATGGTCAACTGGAACAAAATTCTACCACTTATAATTAAAGTTATAGTTATTCGTATAATTAAAGTTATATCGATGTCACAGCAGTAAAATTTATTAATAGAATGAAGTTGTAACGGATCGCAATCAAAATTCAGGATTGCATCTGACCGATTCGACAATCAACTATTTAAATACTCAGCAAACAATAAAACAGGAAGTTGGAGGTTAGGCTTTTCGGATCTTCCCTTCTCTTCCCGGATCTTTATTATTCACTCATATTCGGTAACAGTGACTAGAGACTTCACTATTACCTAATATGTCCCAATAAAAATGTTAATTTTAAATGTAAACGTTTATGTCACTTCTGACTTTGGATGATAACGAGTAGTTAAAAAGTAAAATCAATCTTCTCCTGAAATAGCTTAACTTTTTGACCATAGATAGAACATTGGCCTTGAAGAGTCTTTCAGCCGTATTAAGTTCAGTTTCTTTGTAAATGAAATCAGTAAGAACTTGAAGAATATTGCTGGTCATGAATAATTTCCATAAAACTGTAAGTAGGAAAAGAACAAAGCTACTTTTAAAACACTTTCAATTATAAAAATTAAAATTTTCTATCCAAGGGCTCTAGGCTCTGGTTTAGATCACAAAGCTTGCTGGATACACTTCAAGTGGCTTTCTTGACACTAGTTATGTATTATTATGTCTTTAACTGCTTAGATCAGAAAACGTCAACCCAGTATTGAGGATATCAGTGAGTTAGTTGTGTTTAGGTTGTTACGTAGCAATTAGAAAAAACTGTATTGATATTTCCTATGTTTTTTCGGATTGGATGAAGACCACCTCGCCACCCGACTCAGGAACTCACTGACTCGGGAATCTCCCGATTTTTCAGATATATATAATACCTTTATGTAAACCAGCCACAGATTGCATGCGGGTATCAGGCACTTTCCATGTCTGAACAACTATTAAGACGCTTGCACACTGAAATGTAATTTTGCTTGGAAGATTTTGATTAGAATTCTTCGTTTCTTCTGGGGGTACGATTCTTATTGAGGGATGTATATCAGTAAATCTACACGACTTTCGTAACAACTCTGTGATGGATTTTACTATATTATGATGTTAAAACCCTACTTCCGATAAGTCTTCACACAGTAAGAGAACGATCCTTTTTAAAAATAACTGTAAGAGTTTAAACTTGCTGGTGTAGGATTGCTGAAAATATTCTGATCTTTGTTTTACAATTTTAAAAAAGCCCGTATTATCAAGATCCCTCAATAAAAATGAATTTGACTCAAAGTTATGATACTTGTGGGACAAGCTCTTTAGTACGAATGAATATAGTGTACAATTAAGACTACAAGCAAAACATCAAATGGTTGACCTATGGTCTTACAAAATATTTTCCTTCAACTTCCTCGGTTCCGCATTTTAAACAAAGTACATGCTAATAAGGACACAATGTACATTGCATGTTCGTTCAAAGCTTAAGTCTTGAGACATCTAAGCTTAAAAACTCACCACAAACAAATAAACCTAAAACAAAGTGGTCTTAGGTTTGTTTCTCTTGTATTGTATGTATGTATCAACATTCAAGTCCTTGGATGGAGATTACCCGATTTTAGTGTGTGATATAAAATTTATTACCGTATTTTCCGGTATAGAACCCCCGGGGAGTTATTGTTTCAACCCTCAAAAAAGGGGGGTTACATTCCGGGAGTGGGGTTATTCCGGGGGCAAGTTAATGTTTCAACTAATATTTTTTTCGAATTTACTAAAAAAAAACTTCAATTTTATTAACAGTCTCACCAAATAATTTTTATTTCAATGTGTAAAATTATAAATAAAAAAATGTTGATGGGTTTTTCTGTCTTTACGTGTCATTTGCATAAAATGCAGCTTAAAATGTGTAAGATACATATTTGGGGGGGGGGGGATTAATCCAGGGGGAGGTTAATATTTAAAACATCGTGTAGACCCGGGGGAGTTATTTAAGGGGAGCAGTTATTCTGGGAGGGGGGGTTCGATACCGGGAAATATGGTAGTTTACCGTTATACCTTTTTGCCCACTTCTAGTGGGCTAGTTTTTTTCTCAAATTAAAACTCAAATGCATTTTTTCGAAATCTTTTTCGAAATCTTTTGAAACTTTGGTTTTGAAATGCAGGATGAACCCAGCTGTGAAGGTTCGCCCCCTCAAATACTGTGCCTGCCTAGTGTAGGTAGTATGGTCACATTGCCCTGTCATCATCTTGTAGGTTATTATCTGTCTTTTTTTCCTGTTCATATTTAGCTTTTTAACACTCAAAAATTGAGCTAATGAGTCCTAAGTTCATGTACAAATTAACATTACGTATCAATTTTTTAAAATTGCAAGTTAGATAATGCATGTTGCCTTACATCTACTTTTCATCAATCCACATCAATATCAGTCATGTAAGTATGTAACCAAAACATTCCGCGATAAATGATGAAAAAGGCTAAAATCGTAGTAAAGTATTGCTTGTTATCATAATTCGTCAACCCTTTATATACATTAGGGTTTCCAGCTTTATTTATGAACGGATCTACAGAAGTCAAGTTGTTTTAGTTAGAAATATAATTAGGAATTACAAGATAAATTGTGAAGGCGTTGTTAACGACTTTAGTAATACATCTTCCGGTGTGACAGGACCATCTGCATTAGAAAAATTGTTCATTAGAAAAAGAGTTCAGTTCAAACTATAACATTACATGGTTTTTTATCCTTCTTACCAAGCTCAAACCACTCATTATGTCCTGCATCCACTCTGGCAGCATAAATTGCGTTTTTCAAAGCAAAGAGCACTGCAACAGCAGAGCATTGTGGAGGTTCGCCGGTAGCTACAATTTAATACGTCAATGATATTAGATAACAGTTAAATAAAAATTTGATTAGCGTAGAGAAGGGATAATACAACCAAAAATAACTTAAATTGTTGATGATCCTTAATGCAAACGAGTAATAACCCTCGAAATGAAGCAAAGTAAATGAGTTTCAGACTGGGAATTTAAGTTTTTCTAACCTTTAGACCTAAGAATTCCTATTGGATTCGGAGCATCTTTCAGCAGAGTTATTCTCATGTCTTCAGGAATATCCCTTGGAAGTGGAGGCTTGTACAGCTATGAATTTCAATAGCAATTACCAAACAACATAAATATACTGTTAATTTCAATACTACAAATTGAATACTTTGATGTGGCTATAACAGGCTAAAACTACGCACCCAAGTACCATTGGTGAGTAAACGACCAGTATCTTTGTCGTAAATCAACTTTTCTGTGGTCCAGTATCCAATACCCATGACAAGTGCCCCTTCAACTTGTCCTACATCAACTGCTGGGTTCAGAGATTTTCCTGCATCTGTTTGATAAAAAAAATACTGTTGTATTTAATCTGTTTGAAAGCAAAGCTTAAGAATAATAAAATTGTCTCTTACCCTCTATCAAGTCTACTCGAACAATCTGACAAATGACAAAAAAAAAGTTATATCAGTTTTTTACTAGTACAGGCTTAGAATTAAAAGCACAACATTTTAGATGAGGACACCTTGTATTCTCCAGTCAAAAGGTCTACTTCCACTTCCGTATTATTGACCACCCAAATATTGTAATTGTTCAAGTGATCAAGTGGACTTGGCCTAACAATTATTATCAATTAGCAAAGCAATATATTTAAGATTCATTCATATGAACTATCAAACTAAAGCTGAAACTTAAAGGGTCGTACATGTAAGATGCGTTAAGCCTGACGTGTGCTTGATTTGCAAGTTTTACAAGTTCTTCCCACGATTTCGGCTGATGTTTCTCTTTCACTGCAGCCATCCTTTGTTTCAGCTCTCTACAGGCCATTTGTGCTGCCTGTTTAAAACAAACATTTTAATATTATACATACTAAACTATGGATTCCAGACGAATGGATCATAAAGAGATGGAGGTCGTACATAAACGCAAACTTCACTGGTAACGGAGCCCCCAGTAGTATCCGCATTAGGTGAAACAAGGTTGTTAGATGGCTTAACCCGAATCTTCTCGATAGGAATTTCGAATTCAAAAGCAACAACCTGGGCTACCTACATTATGAATAGAGTTGAAGGATTAAATAACTAAGAGCATGTTTAATTCGTTAGTCCTGATGGGTCAAAAATTCTAGCAAACCTTTGTGTTGATTCCTTGACCGCATTCGATTCCTACGAAAGAAATAGATAATTGAGTTAGGATTTATAGGGAATTATTTTGATACATGGTGTCTCACATCAAACTAAAAAATTACCTCCATGAGACACTGCGACAGTGGCATCGTTCTTATAAATTGCAACGTATACTGGGTACTTCCATGATGCAAAATAGTCCAAGGGATAGCGCATAGGAACAGTAGCCATTCCTCTTTTACGCCAACGATTTGTCTAATTTTAAACCCAAGTATTGAAAGGTTCTTCAAAATATTCTAATTTATATTGTTAATTTCACCTCCAGTTCCGTTTACAAAATCTGAGTTTTTACCTGGTTGAAGTCTTTAATAAATTGTTTTCTGGCCTCAATTTCCCCTGAAACGTTAAGTTCTTCAAGCATTCTGGGAATCAGGTTTTCGCCTTGAAACGCTCTGCCCTCATCGTCTCCGAAACGCTTAGTTCCCTCTGATATTATATTCTGAAGCCTCACTTGGACAGGATCCAATTTCAACTCAAAGGCGATGTGCTCCATTATATTTTCAATGAGAGAAATTCCAGGGACCGATCCTGGAAAGACAAACAATTATCTTAAATAAGTTTCGGCTTGTTTAGGTACTTAAGAAAGATAACGATAAATGTTACCTGGAGCTCGACACCATGTATTAGGTGCTGTGTTCGTAAGGACATTTGCTGGAGTCAACTCCCATCCCAAAGTATTATACATGGACTATTTCGTGTACATAAAATCAATTTTAGTGTCCTCGTCTTCAATTTTAGTTTATTTCGTTTTAGAAATCAAGAAAACAATGGAGCAATTTAATTATACCTGAAGGAACATTATTCCTTCTACAGCAGTTTCTTCATTAGCAGAAATTCCAGTGGCACAAAACACCTGTCCCTTTAGACTACCAATTTTTCCATTTTCGTCTACACTAACTTCGTATTTCATCAAATAAGGTGGTCTCTTTCCTATCGCTTCCATATTTGTCTGTAAATCCATCGCAACTCGTACAGGTTTGTTGGTAATGTGAGCCGCTAGGGCACAAGCGGTGGCAACTGTTTTATATCGACAAATACGACGTTAATCTTTCAGTCAAGAGTATATTATTAGCCTTCTAGTCAAACTTTAATTATCCTTACCGTGGCTGCAACGGCTAATTTTGCTTCCATAAGCACCTCCTAATCGTCGGACTTGAATGTTAATCCTGTTACGTAGCAAATAAATACATTATACTTTCAGTGACCATTATGAGTTTCAAAAAAACGTACACATGAACAGATTTAGCTTACTCATTGTTAGGCATGTTCAATGTGGATGCTATTGCTGCTTGAATAAGCTGAAACCCAAATTCCAATAAATTCAAAGTTATTCATAGTTTAATCATATACAAACCTGTAATATTATTATTTTTAAAACTTTACATCCATCCATTGTGTAGCAGAGTAAACGTCCATTCCATCTTCTGTAGGAATACAAATGGCAATTTGTGTTTCCATTTGAAAATGATATTGACTTCCTATTTCGAACTCTCCAGTAATTACCTGTTTTGGAGCTACATTACTGGCTGCAAGCACAATTTAAACAATATTTCAAATAAAGCTTGTTTCATGTAAGGAAGACAAATGACTTATTAATAGTGTATTTTTACCATCATCGGAACTTTTAACTGTCTCTAGCAAAAGTTTATCAAATGTACCATCGGCTTTAGCTTTACCAATAGCATCTCGAATAGATAGTACACCCTTTTCTACATTTGCATATTCGACCTTCACTTTCTTAGCTGCTGCAAATGCAATCTCTTTTGTTTCAGCAACAATAAGCCCAACGGGTTGACCAGCATATGCCACTTTGTCTTTTGCTAATATCTAAAAGTGGTCAGAATTAAGAATTGTACGAAGCTATTTTATTTTTTAAAGATTATTGACAGTAAATTTATAAAACGTACCTCGTCAGCAGTATCGAAAAACACCATGTAATTGTTAGTCCCAGGTATGTCGCTGGCTTGTATGAATCGAACTACCCCTGGAATTTTCTAAAAAGTAAGTGACACCACCAATTTTTATTTCATTTCCTTTACCACAGGTACTTAACTCCGTTCAATAACGCTTTCGTTTTAATTAATTATATTCGGTAAGAAAAAAAGGTTATCCTTACAAACGCTTCGGCAGGATCTATAGCTACAATATCTGCTTTCGCAACTGTGCTCAATACAAAGGCACCAAACAATTCTCCATGCTTCGGGTTGATATCATTGACATATTCTGCTTCACCTGAGACTTGTGGAAGGGACTCTAATTTTAAAACTGGTTTATTAATAGGCCAAGTAGTTTCGTCCGTATCATATGTCTGTGTTCCAGACGTAATGCCTCGTTTTATATTTCTACCACCACTCTGAAGCTCAGGTTTTGCTAATGTTCCAACTATTCCCAAAACAACCTGTAGATTGAATAAATGTATTGCATTTTTGCGTTTAATGTAAACTTACAACTTATTGCAGTCATGAAAACCGATTTCCAAAAAAAATTACCTTGTAGAATAAGGACTGCGTTAACAACTTTCTGTATTCAACCGAGCCATCTTCAATTCGGATATCCGGTTCAACTTCCATACTCAATGCATTTGCAACGTCCTGCAATACCTGGGCATCCTTTAGCGACTTGCCAATCAAAAGTTGTTCTGCATTAGATGCATGAACCTATAAGACCCCGTTACAAGAATCCTTTAGAAATATACATTGGGCTCCAAAATAACTTTCATTACTACTTGATTCAAGTCTATTACAAAAGCATTGTTGATTCCTCCAAACACAATTCTTGGTTTATCAATAACCGTGTAATTATTCTCGGTGTCTACATTCAGCAAAAATCCAGCATTCACATATGCATGGGCGTTTTGGTACCGCCGAGTAATCTGTGGTTAGCAAAATAATTAAGTGCCTATTTAGAGCATGCAGGTTTACTAAAATCATCTTTCAACTGCCAATTTAAATATAAAACTAATTACCTTGAATGTTCGCAGAACATGTTGGATTGTATAAGGCTTGAAATGAATTGAAACCACTATCCTAGCGTCCATATTTAAAGACAAGAACTCTGGTAAAGAATACAGGTCTAGCGTAGTTGGAGATGAAGCTGTATTAAAAAACATTAATGTCAAAATTAAATAAATCACGCAGTATTATACGCCAAAACTCATCCAGTATACATAGTATTATATAGTAATATTAATACGTATGGCTATATAAATACTATAATATATTATATTTTCATACCGACGGAAAGTTGAGCCCCAACCGTTTCGAATATTGCAAAAATGTCTACAAATGATATTGGAAATGTCAAATTTAGGAACAGTTATTATTATCATTCTATTGAATTGTTCAATAATGCATAAGGAGTTAATAAGCTGTGTTAAGTATAAAAACATATATACCTGATGGAAATTCACGATGAGCATGTTTTATCATTAAGTTCCCTGCCAATGTACCAATCTACAGAATAAAGTATTTAAACTTAATGCACATAAATTCAATTTCTTATATTCGTATGGTACATTGAATATGTCTTTAAGAACTAACATTTCGAACTGGAACGTTGGCGATCCTTTTTATATGTTTGCTCAATCGGCTGGCATATTCAAATCCTTCAATCAATGAAGCTTTGCCGAATGCTTCAATAGCTTGGGAAAGTGTCACCCCACTAAAAGAGATTTTTTTTGTAAAAACTGACAGTTAAAAAGCTACAACGTACCTACCTTCCTAACACGAGGTTTCCTGGGCCCACTGCTACCGATGAAAGTTCTGGAATGCTCGAAATATCAATAAATGCCCCGATATCCTCGACATCACTCTTGTAAATACCTGAAAAATTAATTTTCATCTCAGCATTGATAAATTTATTAAATACAAAAGCATGAAAAGACATTTCTTTAAAAAATTCAACCTGTTGAAGTATTTCCAGCGACTAATCGCGTTTTCAAACCAGTTTGTTGGAATTGCTGCAAAGCAACAAAAGCTGCCTCTAATGTACTGGCCTTTACCCATTCTTCTCCTGATTGTAAACGTAAATGAACGTTTGAATTAGAGCAACATCCTTTAATTGCTCCACATCCGTCTTCTTCTTTCTTAAGCGGACATGATCCACAGTACATGTCCTAATCCATTCGTGATAGTATTGTAGGTCAATTAATAATTTCAATAAGATAATAATAAAATGTACAATGTTTTCTGGAAACGAGTTTGTACCTCGATATCTGCACACTGCTTCTTCAATTCATCAGAGCAATCAACAGACATAGACTTGAAAGCATCAAGGATCGGACGATATCCTGTACAGCGGCATATATTACCATCAAAATTGCTTTCAATCTCTCGAGCCCTCAAGCTTTTCTTTGACTCCATCAAACTGTAAAATTATGATTATTTAATGTCATGCTTCTTATCAATATTATGTCATTAACCATTTTTTTCCAAAGTCGGTCTACTTTATGAGTCATTAAGTACTTTTCTTTCAATCAATAATAGAGTAGAGGGTTTGGTTGTGGTTTGATAACACGTTATTAGTTGGAACTCACCTGTACATATTCATAACCATTCCAGAGGAGCAAAAGCCACATTGAGTTCCCCCAAAGTCAGCTAATCTTTTTTGAATAGGATGATAACCTTCCTTGCGGTTACCCAAATTTTCAACAGTAGTTATGTCCCAACCATCGCAGCTAAATACTGGCGTCAAACACTAAACAGCATTTTTAATTAGATTTTAAGAAAACTTCAACTATTAAGTTATACAATAAATAGAATAAGAACAAAGAAGAGCTTTATGCATACCGAATTAACGGATCTCGTGGTAACAGCACCCGTTGAAGGATTTGCAGACCTCACAGAGACAACACAAGCACCACATCCGCCCTCACGGCAAGAGTACTTCGTACCCTTGAGTCCAGCACTGTCTCGAATGTAGTCCACAAGCCGGTCTTGGGGACCAAGCTTTTCCGAGTCGGTAGCATTAACTAAATTAAATTATCAAAGAATTTAACTTCATTAATGTTCAGCACGGATGCCTAATTCAATACTTTTCCATAAACCAAACTTACCTGTATAAGCCTTTCCATTGATGTAAAAGCTTACAGAATCCTTGACACCTGAAGATCTGCTTGGATCAGACGGCATTATTTTAATTTTTCGGGACAGTACAGTTGGTTTATAATTTTAAAACTTTAATTAAAGTCAAACGATTTAAAATTTAACTTTAAATGACACGAAGTCTAAATGCAGACTGAGAGGAGCCTACAACTAAGATTTTAATATAGAGTATTGTTCAAGTTTTAATTGAATGGGATTGACATGCGAAATTCTCTTATCAGATGATATGATAGGAATATACGAATGACTGAATAATAATAGAATAATAGAATAACTATTTGCGAATAAAAAATTATTAGGCTTTAAATAATTAAACGCCTTGTTACACCACACAGTTAAAAAAGATAAGCAGTTTATGTAAGTTGTGTGAAAATTTTAGCACCATCCAGTTCGCCACACTGATTGTCAGTCTAAGTGGGAGTAAAAGCTTTCCTGAGGCTTATTTATTAAGTGTCGTCAGACACTTTATGCGAATGGTAGTGTCGTCCGTCGATCCGTCCATCCGTCGATCCGTCCATCCGTCGATCCGTCCATCCGTCCATCCGTCGATCCGTCAACTTTT
>JAQGBU010000311.1:0-37148 GCA_034698605.1 Isotoma decorata
CAATAAACACTTTCAAATAATGGATAATCATATCCTAAACATACAAATAATCATTAAATCTTATCCTAGATTTAACAATATCAATGCCTTAGAATAGAAGAGTACAACAATACAATCCAAATAACCGAAATCGGTCGGCAAAATTGTTTTAGTATAATATAATACCAGGCAAACTAATAAAACCTCAATGCACAAGATTAAAACAGGAAACAAGTTTTTGCTGCAAATTGATATATAGTAGGGCAGAAATCCATGGCTTAAAATGTCTGAAACCGTTATAATGCTGTGTGAATTTGCAATGCCTGCCGAATGCTAACTGATTTGGTATTAAAATGAATTGAAAAATGAAAAAATAACTCAAATATTATTATTTTTTATTGAAAACAGGAAACAAGACTGCAGGGGGAGATCTAAGCAATAATAATGCAAAATCCGATGATAGCGAATCAGATTCAACATCTTCATCTGAATCTTCTGAATCAGAAACAGATTCAGATGCAGGTGGAGACGGAGATGCAGATGATGATACTTCAGTGAGCTCAGACTCTTCAGTATCAAATGATGTTCATACTGGTGGGGGAGACGCTTTAGAAAAGTTTTTCAGTCTGAGTCCAACTCATTCAAATGAAGAAAGTGACAATGGATCTACTTCCAGTGGCAGTAGTAGCATCAGTGGTACTTCCGAAACCTCTGAGTCTGAATCATCTTCTTATTCATCAACTGAAAACGATATTCTTGAAAGTGAGGGCCAAACATTGCCTTTGGATGAAAAATTGAGGTACTTAAACCTAAGAGAGGTTGTTCATGAACTGAAGAAAGGAGAAAAGTTCAAACATCATAAATATTATGAGGATGATACCTATGATATGATTTCTTCTTTACAATCTTTGGATATGAATTCGGATTGGGATGTTGAAAATGATTATAATAGTGTTTGCAGTGGAGCACGAATTGAAGATCTTGGAGAAGTTGAAAAAGATGCTTCTGGTGATGGTGGTAGTAGCAATGCTAATAATATGGAAGGAAGTGAAAGTAGAAAAGCTAAGGTGGATGATTCTACAACTTCCGGATTTCTCAAAAAGTAATAAGGCTACTACTGAATATACAAGCAGTAGTAGCCACGAGTAGCAACGCAACCATAGATTAAAAATTAAAATGCAGGAGTATGTTTTATTCATATTTTTCATTAGTCCGTGGTCTTCGTATATACCTTTCATGTTTTTCTAACAGGGCTAAGTGAAATGTTTGAATATTTCACACATTCCACGCACTACTTTTGACTTTTGTATTAATATTTAAATCTGGGATATTGAATGGGACAAGACAACATAAATGAAATTGAGATTGAAAAAAGGTCTGAAAATAAAAAACAATGTTAAAAGTAAAACTAAAGGGTAAGTTTTAACTTGGCTGAAATAAGTCTCAATTACCTACTAAAAATAGACTTAATTTTCTACTACTGTATGGATTGCTTATGAAATGAATTAGTTACACAGTAATAAATACTCTGTTTAACCAAAAGGAGAATGTATTGTAGTGATATAAATTAATATAGAAAATATCGGGTAAAGTTTGTGTGAAAGCTTCCATATGAAGTAATTCCACCTGAAGGCCTTTAACAACTTTTTCCTTACTAAAACCACCACTACTAGTGTGCATTGTTAGCAAAAAGACTATACAGGGTTGAAATTCCACCCACGTATTTTCTAGCCTCTTTTTGCTCATCCTTTCACTCTTACGTCATCGTTTTGCCTATAGCATCATGTTCCCGTTGATGATGATGATGGTACACCGATGAGGGTGGAAATGGTAGTACTTTCTCTAGAAATGACGCAGTAGTGGGTGGCACTAAAAGAGAATGGTAGTAGTGTTATAGACGTTTTATATCTCAAGTAAAAGCTTTGTTTTTGGATAGATTCGGTTGATTCTTTGGTTGAAGAGGGATGATGGTTCTCTCTATAGAATTAATGCATAATGGTGTGGCAGAATTGAAGCGTTAAATTTGGGAAATGTGAGGAGGATAATAAAAGTATGAAATGTATATGTTATTAATGTTGGTTTTGATTGTATTATTTACTGTGTTTTGTTCTCATGTGTCAAAATCTCAAAACTGGGTTAGGAAATGTAGTTATATAGCAGAATATTAATGAAAAGAATTCATAGAATCATCAGTATTAGTAAAACAAGCAAAACTATCTGTAAATAAAGAGGCTGCAGTTTATTGTTACAAATGATTAATAATGCTTTCATTTCATATGTTTTATCGAGATGTGTTTATCTCCGAATCAATTGTCATTGTCACCCAACTAAATTTAGTACTTGACTATGTTGCTGACTGCACACGGTTGTGAATAGACCAGATGCAAAAAGATTACACAAGATTATTTCATGGTTCTAAAATTCTCGAGGACATTACTTCTTTCATTATACAAAAATAATTTTCTATCATTGCTTGTTGTAAGGTAACTGCATAAATATAGACACTCGCAACATAACTTTTGTTTCTTGCGAAATGGTTAGGAAGTCAGAATATTGCAAAATTCATGAATAATCGCTTGTTTCATTTGTTAGGGAAATGTAAAGGTAGGTTGGTCTGCATGAATGAATGAATAGAGGGATTTCACAAAATCACAAGGAACAAGAGGGGAACAAAGCTCCAAATTAGGCATTTCTATTAAGTTTTTTTGGGAAATTGTTATGGAAGTTAGATTATATATGTACATGGATTATTATCACGTACTAGAGACCTAGATGAAAATAAAAATTATATATGTAACATGATTCTTATTGAAGTAAAAGGGATGGCCTACTTTTGCACTATATTTACTCTGTAAATAGTTGATGCGATGCACATGTAGAGATGCATTTGGATCACAGGTCAGTTCAAAATCCCCAAGGGAGGATAAGTCCAATCTGTATAGATATCTATACTAGAGACAGATATAGAAATTAGATGACACTTTTAGGTAGTCCCTTTTCATTCTGAATGTATGAAAGGGAACATGTTAGTGTTGCTCGTTGATGCTGATCAGTGCATCCCTACGGATAGATAACATGACAAGGGTCCAAGAGAACCTTCTTGAATGTTTATTGTAGTTTGGGTAAGGTTTGATCGAAATAAATAAATGTAACCATGTCCAGTGACCAGTTCACACTTTCTGAAAAATTAACAATTTCTAAAATCTATTCTTTAAAATTGTTTGCTCAATTTTTGAAAATTTTATTAAAAAGGTCGAACATAAAACCAAGGATCAGTAGAAAGCCTATCTGGACTCATTTTACTGAAAAATATTCATCCAAAAGCATTGCCAGATTACCAAATAAATTTCTTTTGTTTAAAAACACTCAAGAAGTGTCCCTTATATGGAAGATATTCAAGGTAAGTAACTACTTTCCACTCTCATGTTCTTCTTTCTGCTCGAGTAGTAATTGTATTTGGCCCTTGTGACGCAGTACTAGGACTCCATGCACATGCTACCCGTCAAAACCTAATCTCCGAAATGCGAATCGGGCTTTTCTCCTCTTTCTATCTTTTACTCTACTCAAGCTCTTGTTATCTTTGAAAAATCTTTATCTGTAAATGCATCGTCTATTCTATATAGAACTATTCGTCATTCTTCTAGAGATTTTTCTTGGCTGTTGGCCAACCCAAACCACCGTAGACGATCGAAGGGTCGAAGCCTCAAAGACTGAATACTATAAGTACTCTTCTACAAACTTGGGATATCTCCCAATCTAAATGCATCCTGTATTTGTTATGCATTGTAAAGTAACTCTATCCGATAGGAATAAAATGTACTAAATTTTACTTTACTTTTACATGTATTTGTGAAAAAAGGATTTTTTGTTTTATAGTAAAAAGATCCTAGGGGTTTGATGTTTCAAGGTGACTAAACAAGGACTATTTGCTTTGAGGGAATGAACACAAGTATGCCTGGATGATGGGTAGCATCCGAGCTTGACCTACATTTTACTTTGAACTTCAAAAATCAATAAGAATAAGTGACAATTGTCAATACTATTTGCTTATGTAATTTTAGACCTAATTGACGTAGGATCATACAAAGATACCTAAAATCATCAGCATAAAAGAAACTGATACGCTGACCAATAACTTTATAGTCTAACCCAATTCTCCTTAATATCTGTACTGGTTTCGAGTTTTATAATTTCCGTAACTTCCCATACCCGACGCAACGATTTTACAATTCAACACCAAGTTCACATTTGTGCACTAGCAATAAAAATCAGGTTGAGAAAGTCTTAAAATCACAATAACTATTTTATTACACAATATCACTATAATGTTTATCAGGTAAGTTTGTTTCCGAGTTGAAATCCGGAGCTACTCTTCCACTCCTCAGTCTATGAAGCCAACTCAAAATTCTAAATTTCAAAATGTCATGTTGTTAATAAATCATGCAATCTCATTTCCCCCAAAACAAACACAATTATAAACCTCAATAAATACTTATAAGATGTATTACTAACCGAGTTGCAAAACTTAGAGGAACAAGCGAACGATTTACAGGTTGGTCTGCTGAAACATTAGAATTAGTAACTCGGCCTGTCAACCCTTTTCTTCTGGTATTGACTTTTGAAACTATAAAATAATAAAATCCTTGAGGTTCACATGCTAACATTTAATTGAATAAACAGCATCAAAATATATACTTACAAATCTCAGTAAAACCGGAAACAGTAGTTGATTGCTTTGTTGGTAAAATTGTTGCTGAAGGTCTTGCTCTACGAGAAGGTTGTGTACTACCACTTTCAACATATTTAGCTTGTTCATCATAATCAGTAAAGTAATAAGTTGGGACCCCAACCGGATTAAGCTTATCGATAAACTCTAAGGCGTACCAGAATGTCTCTTTGTTACCAACAAGTCTAACAAATAAAGCTATTTTTGAGCCACTTGATTTTGACGAAGGTTCTGATATACATTCCTTCCAGAAAAAGTTCCCGTTGTTATCCAAGCCTATAAGTGTGTATGAAAAGTCAAAGGAATTTGCGGCTTGGATAAGGTCTTCTGTACTACCCCTGTTTTCTTGTGAAGGGGGGACCTTAAGGGATTGTATGTATTGGTTGCGAAGTTTTGTACTACATGTTTTTCCTTTTAGCTTTCTTTTGTTAAGTTTACTTATTAGGTAGTACTTAGAATCGTCCAATTTCATTCTTAGGACTGCTTCGTAGATTATTGGAGCTGCTTTAAGGTTTTTGCATAAAAGTTCGGAAAGAATGGACCAAAGGTCGTGAGTGTAGGTGGGTCTGTAGGCAAGGCAGTTGTTTTCTAGACCGAAGCAAATGAATGGGGATTGTTCCACATCTTCTTTTAAGTCTTGGTGTGTAAAGCTGTTCAAAGTGTGAGCATTTAGTGTAAAAAAGATTTGGTATAAATTGAATTGTTTTGTTTGTTCTGGTTTATTAATTACTTGGTGTCTGTTGTAATCTTTATTTTTTCGCTTAAGGCCCTTTGTTTGTATATAACAAGTGCATCACAAATTGAAATCGGGTACATTCCATCCAGTAAGCGTGTTTCATGTGTAGATGTAGACATAGACCTGAGAAAATAATGTTGATGTATTCAGGATGAAAATGATTCGATTTAAAAGGCTTTGCTAAATTACCCGATAGGGACAAGAAGGTTGTAACGCCAAGTTCCGAAAAGAGGGTGTCGGATTTTCAGAAAATGATACAATATCGGGTATTTCAAACCATCTGAATTGATACACTGAGCCAAATTATTGTTAAGAAATTCAATGATAACGAAGTTAAATTGGAATTTTCTTGCAGCCGCTTTAAGATGAAGTATTGGCTTTTCTCCAGATGAGCTCAAAGTTCTATAATAAGCTTTGTATGCTGAAAGCAAAGGGAATGGGTTATCAAGGGAAGTAATTTTTAAAATATTGAAAGAACACTCGTTGCTCATTTCCGTTGAATAAACCATCCAATTTGAAATAATCTCTGAGAGGATGTCTTCTCGAATCTGTTTATGATTTTTTTCAGTATTAGTTACTGCTTGAGCAATAGCTCGATATAAACTCCATGTTTTTTTATCATTTGAAACAACTTTGAATGTTTGACCCTCTATAGTGACTCTTCTTTCGATTGGAGCCAGGTGACTGGAATAACAAGCAGAATCGTCTAATTTAAGGGTCAGTGTGGGTGGGGGAGGACCGGAAGCAATAATTTGTAGCGGTTGGTATTTAATTACGGAGTACTTAAGGGAAACTTACTCTAATTGACGGGTATTAAGCAGTTTATCAATACTTCTCGGTTTATGATGTTTTAAAGTTTTGTTCAACTCAATACCATACGTATTCCATATCCCTTTACCATTAAACTTGTATACATCTTCGAATTCCTCACTGGAAATGGAACCAAGTAAATTACCCGTGATTTGTGAGGGTTTGGATTTATTTTGCCGTAAGGTAAGGGAATCTTCGTAGTTTTCATCAGCTTCATTTTCATCTGATTCAGAACTCCTACTACCTTCAGACTCGTCTTCAGAATCATTAATGGAAGAATGAGAGGAAGAGGAATGATCCGAAGGATCGGAAGCCAGTTTTTCATTATGAAAATAAATTTGCTGTGGTTCTGGTGGGTTTGAAGGATGTGATGAGCCGTATGGAATAGAATTATTTTTTGGTATCAGTTTACCTCCATCTAAAGCCGAATTCTTTGGTTGCTCGCCCTGCATTATGGGTGGTGTCTGGCATGACATTTCGTCTTCTTCTTTGGAGTACTTTTTGTTGTCTGTCTTAGTGACTACGCTAAATGTCTTACCATCAATTACTAAAGTTTCTAAACAATGATGACTTTCAATGAATGAAGCAGTTGATCCTGGTTCGTTTGACTTATCATGACTTTTGAGACCAGAAGTTACTAAAGTAGTTGGATTTACCTTGGCGTGACCATAGGGTGCAGGGTACGATGGTAGGAAGTTTTCGACGGGTCCGAGATCCCTGACAGAAATATTAAGTTTTGAAAAGCTGTCTAAGTCCTCTGTGACGGGTTGTGGAGGTGGATGTGAAGAAGACGTACCATCGATTACCAAAGGGTCTGTATGATGATAACTATCATTAGATTCCTCTGTAGGTGAGTTTAACTTTTGACGATCTTTAAGACCAGAAGCTTCTAAAGTATTTAGCTTATCTTTGGCACTTCCATAAGGTACATTGAGACAGTCATCCGAAGGTAGAAAGTCTTGGACGGGTCCAAGATCCTTAACAGAAATATTAATATTTAAAAAGCTATCTGAGTCATCTTTGACAGGCGAAGTTGGGTGTGAAGGTCTTTTTCTATTCTTTTCTGTTAAATAAGTTTAGCTGGTCATTCTGTTATTTTTTTTATTTTGCTTTAAAGGTTTTATTTTGTCATTAGAAAAAATTTACCATTTTGAATCAATATTGAGGACAAAGGATGTATCGTTGAACTTGCAGTAGGATTTTGTATTCTGAGCTGTAAAGAATGCATTTCATCGGGGCCATGAAGTGTTACAGGAGTTCTAGGAATACATTTCAGGTGCTTATCCTCTGAGTCAGTTGCACATTTGAATGGCTTCTGATGAGGTTGGAAAGTACTTTCGTAAGGACTTTTATGTATTGGGTCATATTGAAAGAACGCAGATTCTTCGATATTTTGAATAGGGTACTTATGGATATCTGCTACTGATCTTGAGTTTGGGTTTTCATTTCTTTCAATTGGAATACTGTGTTGGATTTGACTATTGTTCGTGGCTGCTTCATCTTTCACGTATTTTTCAGACATGGTTTAGCATTTAAGCATTTTTGAGATGCCTAACATAATATTATTCATAATATCCCAATAGACTTGAGACTTTCTGAAGATAACACTAGACAGTCGTAAAAAATTTAAAAAAAAAATGAAAAGTCATTCCAAAATTCCAAGGTTTTTCAAAACCTCTCTAGCAACGGAGCCCGACGGGCCGCGTCGCTAGGGAGTTTTCGAAAAACCTTGCAAAATTCCATACCGAATGCGTTAACTCCGTCGAAGCTAATTGAGAATCGTGATGACTGTTCTAAATTCAAAATAACTTTTTGCATCTACGTAAATACGTATGTTTTTCTTTCAAAATTGGAAAAAATTTAAATCGACTGAATGGATGATCATGAATTTTATGAATAAATGGTCAAGATTGTAACTTGAGAATAATGACTCCCAGTTTAATGAAATATGTAATACATGTTGATGTGACACCATTAAGGCTTTCGACGAGTGGATACGGCCATCACAGTTCATCATCATTAACAATTCAGAGAAAGTTGTACCTTCTGCTACGATACGATTACTAAAAAGCTACTACTACTTACTACAAAGCCGATATTCCTATCCTATAAAAAAGGACGTGACAATAACAATACACAATCTCCTTTATTGTCATCATGACTTATTGATGAGTGCACAAACAAGAACTAATGCGATGCATCTAGCTTGCACCAATTCATTTGTAAATTCTTATACGATTTTTCTTGTTATTTTGGTCTCTTGTCACGAAGTTAGTACCCATCTTTAATGCTTGTCTGTCTAGGAAGAAGTATCAAGTAGCAACACTTCCCTTTATAAAAATAAATCCGAACCGTTATCCCATCAGCAAACTCAAAAAAGCGTTGACTTGAATTATATCGATTTGCCATTAAATTCGGCAATTTGCAATGAATGTACACTTTGTATGTCACACCATCAACATCAAGAACATCAACACCAACATTGTTATCGTTTTTAGTGTACTGTTAGAATTTACAGGGTTAGTACTCCATGTCTTTGCAAAGTTAAATAGCAATGCTATTTGGGATAAAGAACTTTAAGAAAAACATTGAATTTTCATTAAAAGCTTATGATGTCTATTTGTATGTCTAACAGGTATTCAGAAACTAGGATTAGGTAGGACAAACGTAATGAATAATTGCTTGATTTTGGGCTTTCACAAACACATATCCAGTTTAATTTACCTATCAAAACTCTCCGATTTTCATGATTTGTGCTTTAAAATATAAAAGATGAGTGTTTTTGTCACCCTTTTTATGTACCAGACTAGCCTGCTGGTAACTGTGAATTTAAAGTTTGAATAGTACACAGAACATCAACCATCAGTATCAACCTCGTATCCCAAATAGTCTATTTCAGTATCACATAAAAGAGTCTCGAAAAGCCTGATGTGATACTTTTTCATTAAATCATTGCTTTTTTACTCCCTCAGCTCCAAACATTCATCCCAGTCACAGCAGTACGTACTCAACCACCATTATATTATACCTTAGATTGGCTTGAGATTCCCCTACTACTATACAACTTCTAGTAAAAGGTGACAATCCCCAAAATATCCTAGTTTATGTGACACGTTTACGAAATAAAATGACTTACGAAATAAATTGGGTTACACTGTCTCCTTTGGAACGAGAAAGTACGTATACAGTCTGTCTCCAACTACCTAATACTTCTTTTAACACATTGCTGACTCCTAAATTCAATCTCCTATAGCCAAATCATACCTAAAGCAATATTAGAAACGGAGTTTCTTAAGTTTTTGTAGTAAATTGTGACACTACTGCCTGCCTATTCACTTGGATGGACAGGCAGGTGCCCCACAAGGCAAAAAGAGAGACCCTGCGAAGTAGCTTAAAGAACTCAAAAACTTTCTTCGAAGGAAGTGATGAAAACAATGAAAATAATGACAGAGAAATTCAATGTAATAACTAGCTGTTCTATCTAAACCTTGGGAATGGATGGAGTTGGACAAAGGTGAAAGCATGTGGGGTCTAACGTAGTTATATAATGACAATGATTGATGGTGAAACGTGCTTTCTATGTTAAATTTTTTTCAACATTTAGCTTCTTTTTTTGCATGTAAAAAATTGTACGTTTATCTATCTTATAGGAATTCACCACTGTTTCTAGAATCAAGACTTTCTTGGAAAATTTCTAGAGAATTTCTCGAGTTTGAAGTTATCGCTGAGCTAATAGGTAGGTAGGTGCACCTTGAAACAAAACTACATAAGGTAGATGCATGTCATGAGGTGATATGTTTATCTGCAAGGTCAGTCAAGTAAGCGAAGTCAGCAGATTTTGGTTTTTTACGTCTGCCAGTTTCGCCACAGCCACAAAATTACCACCACTGCTAGCATCATGACTTTTGGTTTTGCCAACCACGACTAAAACCACCGATGAAATGACATCCGCAGTCATTGCCTTTACGAATGTGTGCAATGCCAAAGCCCCAAATCCCCGTCTGCCCGTAAGGAATAAAGGACGTGAGGGACTAATCTCCATTTCTATATTGGATATTGCACAACGAAGCGTTTTATACTTTTTGCATTTGCATGTCCTCGTATAATATAATTATATTATTTCGTAGTATGTACTAGTGAGTAGAGTGTGGGATTGTCCCTTATATGCATTTATTATTTAGAATAATAATATGCAAAATTTAGTTCCTATTTTGCATACGTATGCAGTAGGAATTGCAGGAGTAGGAGTGTGTTATAATAAATTTACTATTCATTTGGGGACAATATTATATTATACGAGGTTGGGGGTAAATTTATTTAGAATAATAATCGTGATTGTTTTAATGAAAACCTTCAAACAGTGAAGAGGAAAAGAGGATTATTATGACTGATCGTCATACGACATGCAATGAACGTAACATGATGCAAATGATTTAAAAGCGTCAAGGAAATTTTAAAGTTGATATACGAACAATTCTAGTTTAAAATAATTTTTAAGACTATTAATATTAAAATAATAGTAAAATGTAGCACTTGACATTTCTTAACAATAAAAACGGAAATTATAAAGCGCATAGTTTAATGGGGGATAGTAACTTTAAAAATGTGTATCCGCAGTAGTATGACGCAAAGGGTATAATTTAAAGTAATTCTTAATGTGTGCAAATAATGGAAATATCAAAAGTACAAAGTTGTACAAGCCTCCAATTTATTAGACTGTCCACTCTCCTTTGTCATTTGTTTTAAGTTCCGGTCAATGAGTAGCTTTTTTGTGGGTGGAACAATCGATATTTATGCTTATAATGAGTATAACTAATACATAATTTTGTGAATACACTACACTTTCTTATTGTCTGAGACCAAGTCTCTTTCCAATCGATTAGTAAAGTAATTTGTTTATCGCTGAAAACACAAAATAATACGCAATGGCTGGGCTAGACTTCTCAAAAAATAAATTACACAATGTCAGTATAGATTTCTGCCAAAAAACGAAAGATAATATCTTGTCTGGATGTCTGCTTAGCAATACAAATGCGTCATGTCATGTCTTAATCTCTACTTAAAAATTACATCAAGCTACAATTTCAACAATTTATGCCCTATCGTTAACAATTTCCAGACGCACATTACAAAGCTTTCACTATATCGTTAAAAATTTTTACAAAAAAACCCGAAAAAACCTGGTGTTTGCTTACCACACACACACACGTCCGTCCCGTACAATGACAATACGAGCTAAATAAAACATTTTATTCCCACACTTACCAACAGACACACATATAATTAAGGCTTATAAGTTTCCCTTATATTGTATTTTTCGGTTGAATCAAGTCTCAAAGTTCATGTCATGATAATAGAAAGTTTCCCTAGGGACTTGGTCGTAAGCATTAAATATAGTTCATAAGCTCACACATCACCTCATCTTCTAAACAAGTCTGGCTTAGTTAATGCTTACAGCATATATAGCTTAACTAAAGGCTGTTTTCCCTTGTACTACTTTCACCTAACGAATTAAATCCTAGTATTTATGTGTACGCGGATAGTCTGAGTGCCTTCTGCTAGGATTATATAGTTTGCTAGTGACACTTTTGTAATTGGTTTTTACCCTTCCTACGCATAGTAACACCATAACCGTCAAAGACAGTTGTAGTTGTAAAAGCAGCCAGACCAATTATTCCATAAAGAAATTCAATTTAACATAGAAATGGAAAAAATATATTGGACCAACGTAGGTACTTGTTTAGTCATCAAAGAGTTATATCAAAACTACACATTCATAGAATCATTCATGAGTAGATCTTAATTAACTAGTTAGTTTTCTACTGAAAATGACTAAACATCTAAAACTCAAATTCCCAAAATGTAATATAAATATACATGAATTCTATGAATTACCACATTGCATCAAACGAGTCCTATATACCACTCCAACCAAAACTCATTCACAGAATTTGTTGATAAAATACCAAAAGCAGACCCAGAGGGATTATACTAGCTAAATGGGCAAAAGACCAACACCCACTCATTTAGAGTAGGATGACAGATCAAATAATCATGTAAATATTAAATTATAATAATAATATTTGCTTCAGTAATTTCCCAGATCCGGTCCATCTTCCGCTCATCATACCTAAAGTTATTCCGACTGTATCCATACTATATTTTGTATAAAAGGGAATGTTTGCACAAAGTATCAAAGATTGCTTCTTTTACGTGAAGCATTATTTAATCTAAAATTAATTAAAATGAAAATGAACATGGAGCATAGATCCTCTTTAATATCCTCTCGACATTTAATTTCACTACCGTATGTGTGTACAATGCCACACTACTATCACAGAATGAAATTGCATATTGTGTTTAATAATTGAATATGCAACCTAATGATGAATGAAATAATGAAATCTGTGCATAGAATAAACAACCCTTACTACCAGAAGCAAATATGAACCACCACCTTGTATTGTTCTCTCTTTTGTACACCTTGATGCAGTATGGGTGTTGTAAATTGGTATCCAATTTATTCCGGAGACAGACAGGAGGTAACGAGTACGTAAAATAAATCTGCTAAAGTAGCCTTATTTCCTGTCCTTTTTTCTTCCTTTCACTCATTCACTTCTCATCGGCCTACTGTCCTACATACGGGATAATAATAATAAGAGGGACAACATAATGTACTCAGCTTTACTCCCATTGCATTGTTTGCTTATAGAATATTAGCACACAGTACATGAGTGTTAGGTTTATAAGCTTATTGTGTAAAATGGAACTTAAGGTGTGTATAATGTAGAATAAGTAAAAAAGTACAAAATTCGATATTGGATTAGATATTCGTGGTAGAATCGGTGGTGGTTTTATACATAGTGGCAGTGGCAGTAACTGATGGGGATGATGATGATGACTACATAGAACACTTTTGATAACCAGGAAACATGCACCCATACAAAATAATATACCTATTTAATAGGGAAAATAAATATCCTTTGAATATGTACATATCTAGAACATGAATATTAGAATAAGTTTAAAAATGTATGTCGTACGGCTAGTAATAATAATAATACCTTTGGGTTAAGGTATCCTTTGAGCATTGACATGGGGAAGTAAAGGAGTTTATACTGTGAGAGCTATAATAATAATATTATTGATCAAATAAAGGCCAATACAAATAGACAAGTTTATGTATCACCATCAAGAGTTTTTGGTCTGACAAGCGAAAAATAAGACAACCCGGATGAAAGAATGAACCACTTGGGCTATATTATGAACACATTGACTGTTAAGACAGCAAACTGTCCACAGCAACAAAATACTACTCGTGGTAGTGCTATCTCGGTCTCGTGTAAAAAGAAAGTTAAAACTTGGTTAGAAAATATGTGGGGAAAGTTTGGAACAGTTGTGGTTGTTTGCGGGTTCAATTATATGCTTGGTCAGTGTAGGGTTTAAGGAAATTTTAGATGAAGAGAGAGAAGCAGAGGGGGTTTTTATATTGATCTTAAATCTATATATTAAGAATTTTAAAGGGGGTTTCATTTTTCTAGTATCAATTTTTTAAGGAGTTTAATTTAAAGTATTAGAGATTAAAGAAAACACATCTTGAGATTTTTTCATAATGTTTTTTAATCAAATTACCAAGCACGTCTTCAAAGAGCAGTTGATGGATCTCTCCCCCGCAGAAAAATGAGAAATCTCATTAAAAGTCTAAAATTAAAAAGAAAGGAAAAGGAATTACTTTAAGTTGAAGTAGCATGTCAGAAAAAGGTCCTCGTGGGGGAGGTGGTAGTGGTGGTCGTGGTACTGGACGTGGGAGTGGTACAAGTTTCGGTGGTGGTGCTTCAAGTAGGAATAGCCATTTCAAAATGGTACAAAGTGACAACAAGTATGGGATGCTCTTATGGCAAAGTAAACTTCAAGAGCAACTTGTCAAAGAGGTTGTTAACACAATAAATTCAATCAACATAATGAAATAAGACACTTAAGATAGGAAAAAAGTTTTTCTTTTCAAAAAGTACAAGGGTGTTTTTTATAATATCTGAAAAAGAAAAAAAAAACTCCCTTGTATTCCATTGCATAGTGTGACTATAAATCGGTTTAGATAGTCCAGTAGTTGTAGTTGTGTATGTGTTTACTGTGCCCAAACATAAGATGTTGATGTAGTGTGATGAGCACGTAGTAAAAAAGTACTTTACAAGGGTTCTTATCTTTTATTGTATAATATCTTCAATATTTTCATTATTTTTGTATTTTTTTCCCTACAATAGCAAAAGGAAACAGCAAGGAGAAGAAAGTCTGACGAGGAACAACATTATTACCCAAGGAGTTATAAATCTTTTACTGGAACTGGTGGTCGGACAAGTGCTAATGGTCGAGGATCTGGTGGTGGTGGTGGTGGTGGGGAAAGTGGCAGAAGGAGTAGTGTTAGTAGAAGTAGACAAGAAGGTGAAAGCTCTCGAGGAGAAAGGCATAATAATAATAATGTTGAAATTCCCATCACTATGATGGCTGGACCATCAATAGAAGAATCAACACAACCAACCTTTGTTGTTACCGATATGGAAGCTAGTGATATTAATATTGGTGGCACTTCTGCACTTGATGCTGAAACGGTAACATCTGGTGCTATGGGTTATGCTGGTAGTATTAGTGGTGGTGGTGGGGGTATGATGGGTACTACTAGTGGCAGAGATGAAATGGGGTCAGTGAATCAAAATCATTACTACAGAACTGCGATAAATACACCTAATAATACAACTACAGGGGGAGGGACAAGATTAAGCAATAATTATCAAAGGGATCAACCCATGTTTCCTAAACTTGTAAGGACGAGCAAGCTTGGTTCGTCTGTTTCTTGTGATGTACGTAAGTCCTTTGGGGATGTTTTGTTAATTTGCATATCTTTGTAGAACATCTCATAGAGAATTTCATGCTCACTTAATTTTTGAAATGGATACATTATTAATAAGTACTTTCCAAATAAAAGTATTTTTGGGTTATTTAAAAGCTTTTTTGACGATATTGAGATTATATAAATTGTAAGTATTAACTAGATCAGTAGTTATCAACGAAGAACGGTGCAGTTGATAATGAATGTGTTTTTAAGTACTTATCAAAACCTAACTATAAAAGACTTTGTAAATCTTTAATGCTCTACTAACTTACATTTCAACTAACTAATCTGACGAATTAAATAATGTAAAACAAATTACTTGAGTACAAGTAGACAAAACCACAACCTTCCAACACAAATGTAACAAGCTTACCTTACCCCAAATACAAACATTGACTATAGATTCTGAAAAACGTCTGCTTATTGTAGAATCTGGCAAAAAATGCCCAACAGCCTTTCGGAAACATTTCCATTTTCGGAGTAAAAGGCGGAGGGGCCGGAGCCCCTCGAAGGTCCCCGTCTGGGAAAGTCCTAACGATATTACAGGGCCACCCTGACATCCGCTATCATCAAAAGGACACCCGGGGATTCGACCAAACTCTAAGGTACATGATGGACAAAGAGAAAGTAGCGCAATACAAGCAAGACTTAGATCATCAAATAGAAGAAAAGCAAAGATGGAAAAGAGCCTTAGGAAGTCCAACAGGAGCCGGGAGTGGAGTGGGTACCACGATAAAGATCATGAGTAGTCATGATCAACTTATAGATCCTTATATGGGAATGGAAGATCCTTTATCTCCAAGTGAAAGTGGTAGTGGTGGTAGATTTTCTTTCTCTAGAAATGGAATGGAACTTGCTCCTCTCATTAGAAAGTATAAGAGTCTACCCAAACTAAATACACTCAGCTCAACTGATGTTACTAAGTCTTTTGTTTCGTAAGTTTTTGACTGATCTTATTCCTACTTGTAAGTGTAAATTTGGGTTGCTTAATCCTATTATAGGTCAGTGGTCCTGTTTAGTAGCAGATGTGTAACAATGTTACGGGCTTTTATTAAAAATTAGCATATTTTTAATGCATATATTGACTAGATGCTCAAGGTGTAATCTGTAGGTAGTTTTTAATTGTGGCTTCACTTGCCCAAATTTAATTGTCGTTAGTCGTGGTTTTTTGAAAACTTGGTTGTGGCATGTGGGAATGTTTAATTGCTACATGATTCAGTTTCTTATTTAAGTCATGTTTCTAATTCCCTGGAAAATAGAGTAAATAATAACATTTTGGTAGATTCCAAGACATTGGTCCGTATGAATAAAGTGTAGCAAATGCTTTTACTCCTGGATTTTGAAGTAAAAGGTCCCTTTCGTATGAATAAAAATCCTAGGAAACGCTTTTACTTTTTTTTGGATTCGAAGTAAAAGCACTTGCTTCGGATAACATAGCATTTACTACAATCCGAAGCAAATGCTTCAATTTCGTATGAATAAAAACTTAGCTTCTACTTCGTGTCCATAGCAAAAGCTTCCAAAATCGGGATCTCCTTTTTAGGAGCTTCACCATTTACTTTTGTATGGATTTTCATGATTTTTTGAGCGATTTCGACCTATTTTTTTCTTCTTAGCAAGATTCTATGCACATCTTGAGATGAAAATAGCTTACTTTCGCTTTTGATATGAGCAAGCTGCATTTACTGTTGGGAATCTAAGATTAAGGGAAGAGCAATCTTAGATTCCCAACAGTAAATGCAGCTTGGATATGAGTTTTCAATTTTTTATTAAAATAAATTGAGATTTCTTGGTCAAGGGTCCATTCAATTCAATGTTTATTGACGTGACAATATAGTATAATGTATTTACATATTGGTGCCAACATCCAGTCACCGTGATAAGATGAAAGTTAAAAGTAACGGTCAGAAATTTTACTTCAGAAACCTTTGTCAGAAATAGGCAATTTTATGTCAATTCATAAAAACTTCCAATGTACTTCATTGATCCCGAACCTATGCTTATAAAGATTCATGACATTTGTCATTGAAGGCAGTTATTTTAAAATAGGATTTCAGGTTTCATGTAAAGCTGCTATTTTTAACACCCATTGCAAATAGCTGTATATGACCTTTTTTAAAAAAGGCGTAAGTTTATACAAACCGTGGGGGTTTTAGGCTTCCCACGGCTCAACCACTTGACCCAAATTGCCTAAAGGGGCGGATCATTCAGCTGCTACAACGGTTGCGTAAAATTCAGTTGCAACGGCAGCCTATCTTCGAACTCGGTTTCTGGCGTTTCTGGTCAGTCAAATTACAGATAAAATATTGTCAAAATTTCATTATAATCGGTTGAACCGTTCTTGAGATCGTATGACGTCCGCGGACGTGCCGAATTCATAAGCCCTGGCTACGGACATTTTACTGCCAAATTTATTGTTTTAGTGGCCCACTGGTTTTATAAATTCATCATATGCAAAAAATTGCCATTCGATACGTAATATAAGAATTGATGGAAAGAAACCTGATACCTGACTCAGGCTAAATCAAGTGGGCACAGTGAAGTTTATTTGAAATGATGTATCAGTTTTTGTGGGCACTGCTATCATTATACACTGCCACCATCAGAATTAGAGTAGTAATTTCATTAGCATAGTTATTAGTACATCAAACTGGTAGAAAAACCAATTGCAAATACATTTTATTATGCAGGGGGCATAAAGTTTTTAATCTACTATAAGAAACATGTTAAAGGGTAAAACTGCATGCATACTATTTATCAATTTCTTTTGAATTATTTTATCCTAAAAATTAAAAATGGGCAACTTTTCTTTGTTACTATAGGAAAAGTTGCGAGTCTGATCGATTATTCGAAGCAAATGCTATGGTAATCCGAAGTTCTACTTCGGAGTAAAAGTAAATGATTATTCATACTGTTTGGAGCAGATGCTTTTACTTCGAGCTTTTACTTCGGAGCCAAAGCTTTTGCTTTTACTTTTGACTTCGGAGCATTTGCTCCTTTTTATTCATACGGACCATTGTGTTTTCAAAAATTGAACTCTATATGGAATTAAAATAGAGCTTGAGTTCTTAAGAAAAATTTCCCTTAATTTCATGGAATGAGGTCCTCAAGCAAGGTTTTGCTTTCAACCTTTAAAACAATATTTATAATACCATTTTCCTGAAAATAAAAACAAGCAAATTGAGATGAAATAATAAACTCCACCTGCAACACCTATAAAACCTCTTGTAGCTAACTACCTTGTTACAAAACATGGAAAGTAAAACATAAAAAGTTCAAAGACTGGCTAGCCCTAGACACTAATACCTCTTGTGTACGTCCAGCCAAATTAAAGCTAGATTTTTTTCTTTATTTTTTGGAATGAAATTAGTTCCCCAAGGAGAGGAGACGTGTACAACCTTTCACCCGAGCCAGAGGAAGTTGCTCGAGGTCTTTCGATGCAACTTGCAGAAAAGCATAAGATTCATCAGATCCACCAGGAAAATGAGAGATTGGCTGCTGAGCGTCATTTCAACACTTGGGACTCCTTCTGGGGTCGACCAGGTATGAAAAAACATTTTTCTTTCTCTTTCTACATTCTACTTTGATGAGAAAGACTCACACTTTGCATCACAGGCATTTGGCCTAAAAGCAAAAGCGTGAAGATATAAGTTGGAATTAAGTTGTGAGATACTTTTCTAAATTTGTTGTTTGAGTTTGAATAAATTATACTAGGAGTATTTTCATGTTTTTGCCTATTCATTAAATATTTAGGTCATGGTGCTCCTATATTTCACTCTCGGAATTCTCCCATCGGTGCTTCAAATCCAAGTCTCTTTGCTCCAAGAGTGGTACACAATAAGACGGATCTTTTCAAAGCGATTCATATGACGCATCAGCAACAGAATAAACCTAATAAATAAAACATTTGCATTTGATATGAATGATAACGAGTAGATTGTTTTTATAACATTTGTTTTGATTTTTATTACGGTGGAGACAAAAATTTCGAAATATGATGAAGCTATATGATGTAGCAGAATGTAAATAAAAATGTGTTTCATTGTTTTTTTTCTGTTTTGAATTCTTGAAGTGGATAATGTAATATTTAACTTAAAAGAACTTTAGATAAAATAATGTTTTGACACTCTTGTGATGTAAAACTCAAAAGATTTACGATCTAATAATATAGATACATCATTCTGAAAATAAGGATTTTCATTTAAACCTTATGTTATGTTATATTATTAAATGGAAAGAGTTCGGGACCAGAAATGTTACAATCTAAAGTGTATACCTATCCCATGTAACAATATCCAAAAAATACAATCAGTATTCGATAATCTAATTAATTCTTTGTTAATTACAAAGAAACTTTTTGAATTATAATTAGTTTGAGATTTATTCATTTATTTCAAAAAAACAAACTTTTACATGCATTCACATCATCTTATTGGATTTCAAGGGCAGGCAAAACTACACCAGAACATTGTCCAAATCCAACTTTGTAGCCTTTTCCCTGAGCAGCACCTGATAATTAAATTAAAATTGATTAATTTTTTTAAGCTAATGAGTAACTGAATTATCAAAGTTAAATGTTCTATGTAGTAAGTACCCCTCAGGATAACTTCGTCTCCATCCTTTATAAAGGTTCGTGTCGTTCCATCTGCCAATGGAACAGGCTTTGTGCCTCTCCAACTCAACTCGAGCATCGATCCGTATGAATCTTCCGTCTTAAGGGAATGAAAGTAGAAATATGTTTTTAAATTAAGCAATAAGCATTAAAAGGTAAGTCTAATTTTATGTACATAAAGGAAAATTCTTACAGGTCCAGAAATAGTTCCAGAAGCCATTAAATCTCCAGGACAAGTATTACATCCGGTAATTGTATGATGAGCAAGTTGCTGCTTCATTGTCCAATACATATACTTGAAGTTAGAGTTGCAAATAACTGATTCCGCTGTTGAATTCTGAGCTGTAAAGTTTTTTTAAATAATGTACAGATTATGCTTTCTTCTTCATGCAAGTAAAAGAGAATACTAAATAAATGTTAAATGATAATAATAAACCCACGCCGTATTGCAACAGACAATGGAATGTCAAAGGTGAAAGGGTCATCATGAACTAAATATGGTAAAGGCTTAGGATCCTGAACGTAATTGGCTTGACGAAATGGCTCTAAAGCAGCCAAAGTGACAACCCATGGAGAGATAGTTGTGCCGAAGTTTTTGGCAAGAAATGGTCCCAGTGGGACATACTCCCATTTCTGGATATCCCTAGCACTCCAGTCATTCATTAGAACAAGACCGAAGATGTGGTCCTGAGCAGATGAGACAGGGATAGGAGACCCTAATGAGTTTCCAGATCCGATGAAAAAACCCATTTCCAACTCAAAGTCTAAAAGTTTAGAAGGACCAAAAACGGGTGGGCTTCCTTCTACAGGCAATGTCTGTCCATTAGGTCTGTGTAGTGGTGTTCCTGACACAACCACAGAACTTGCTCTTCCGTGATATGCCACTGGAAGGTGTTTCCTTTGAATTTACACAAATACCATTAGCAACATTAGGTTGTCCAGTTTATATTATCGGGGCTATTTTGAGCCTACATTAAAATTCATGAATTCAATTGCTACTGAATATCCCTCCCGAGATCAGGTAAAATCATTATATAAATGTTTAAATAGATAGCTGGGCTATGTATTCATCAAGGTTAAAGTCAGAGATCACAGAATAATTTTCTGAAGCAATTTGCCTCCTCCCACATTCCCTTGGAAGAGATTTATCGCAGCAATTTGCAAATGAAAAACTGTTTAACTTGTCAAACTTTGTATTAACAAGAATTGTTTTGCTTTTGAACAACATGCGTAGATCAAAAGTGTTTTTATACAGATGAATATTCAAAAATCTGCTGTAATCCGTATAAACACAAATATGCCTGGGTTTCAAGCGACAAACAAACCACAATAGAACAATTTGGGACCACAAATAATTGGTCTTGTGGGTCTCATTAAATACTCTATCAAGTAGTTGCTTTGAAGTTCATTGGAAATGCGTCCCTCGTCGTCCAAAAATCATCAAAACATGGATAATGACAAATCCTATGTATTATTTTCTAAATACAAATGCCCCTTGCGGTTAGGAATAGGAATACTCGTAGCAAAACCTTATTAATTTTTCAATCCCAAACTCACAAAATTCCATTACTACTTTTACTTACCAATTGGGCAGCAGGGCATTTTCCTTTCCCCGGAACATAATTCCTGTATTCGTGGCATGATTAAGACTTGAGAAAAAGTCAGTGTAGTCTCCAATTTTGGCTGGAAGATGCATCGTTACCTCAGATTGAGGGATAAATGCCCTGTAAAAATATGCCATGTAGTTATTTAGCATTTTAGCAATATATAAGCCCAAGTAACACTTTCTTTTCTTATAAAAAAGACCATCCCCATTTTGCCCGATACGCAAAAGGCATATTTATATAAAATAAGGCTTAAGTTTTTATATAAAAAAAACTAACAAGTGTTTCTACTTTCTACTTTCTACGCTTTCGCCAAAATCCACATGTGTCGTGTTGAATAGTGAATCTATCTATTTGAAGTAGAGAGAAAAGAGGAGACATACGTACGTTTGTCGAAGAGGAGAGTCCCTCAGGATGGATTCCGAAGCGGAAAGTACTTTCTGAAGAGTCTCTCTGCATTCAGCCCATGCTGATTTCCCAAGGCTCATTAATCCATTTAGACTTTCCTAGTTGGAATGTTCCAAAGGATAGAAAATATAATACTTTGTTGTTGGTAGTACCGGTGGTAGTAGTAGTAGCAACAAGAAAGGCACATACATTATTATTATTATTATCATTACTAAACTACTAAGGTATTATCATGTGGGCATATGTGAGCATGTGTGTTTTATTTGTTGTAGTTTTTGGACGAACTCTGCTATTAAATTACATTATGTATGCCACATTATTATGATGAATATTATGAGATTCATTATATTAAGTAAATGAGGAAAGGACTTATTATCATCAGGATATTATGCCATACACCTTTTACGAAGGTGGTGGTGGTTGTAGGTCTTGTGTAGGATTACTTTATAGATATTATCTCCAAGAGACGAAGAGACGGGAGACTTTACACAGGAAGAAAATGAACTCTTAGAAAAGTTTTGCACTAAATTTAACAATGTTCTAGCATAACATTAAATTGTGACGTGTTTTATCAGCTAGCGTCATACTATTAGGATTCTTAAAGGGAGTAGTCTTTATCATTATGGTATTTCATATGATTATGGGTATGAGAAATAAGGGACTTTTTTGAGTCCTTGAGGTTAATGGATTAGTGGTAACGCCCGAACTTTTATAAGAAAGGCTTATAGGGGAAGTGGAATAGAGTTGGAAGGTAGAACGTGACATGTGGGGCCTTTTTTGTTGATAAAGTTTATGGTAAAGGGCCTATTCTTAAAGTATTTTTAAATGGTTATAGTGATAATAATAAGGAAGTAAATTTTTAGACGATTTCGGAAACGAGTTTGATGCAATTGTATAATTAAAGATTTTCTATTTTATTAAGAATGGGTTGAAAAAGGTAGACAAAGGGATTGACAAGGGTCACAAAGTTACGATCGGTTTATAAGAATTGAGTATTCTATAAGTAAGACGTAATCATTCAATACAGAATCATACGGTTTTTTTTTAATGACAATGACCAAAAGAGATCATTAAACAAAGTCCATAATAGACCTATGACATATAAATTATATTACATAAAAAAGGGAACTCGCAATGAAAAATCCTAATAGATCATTACATCATCTATTAAATTAACACTAAAAAGCGGAAAATGCAAGGGAAGGGAACCAATGCCATCCCTTTGAGTTAAAAAAGATAAGCCCTTTGCTTATACAAAATGGAAAGGAGATAAGCGTCTAACATCTAGTTTCATCTCTGAAGTTTCCGTACTGACTATGTAACTCTTATGTATATCCTAAAGACTTAAAGAAATGAAGTTACCTCATCAAACACATTGGAGTTTTTAGACATCAAAGGACCCACAAAAAGGCTTTTGATGACACCCAAGTCCAAAACTTCATTTCCGATAGCAACTCCCGGTCTAGGCTTCCGCTGCAATATGGTTTATAATAAAACAAAATAAATGCATGGGCTAAACAAAGGCAATGAAGTACTCAGCGTATGTGTAAAAGTTGTTAAACTACGTGTTTGACTAGACTAAAGCAATATATTAACTGCATCTAACTTTATTCTTTGGGATCGATATTAAGTGGAAATGCAGCACTTTGACTTTTCACACTTCACATTTCAACTTTTACACAACTTTGTGTTCTCCAACCATAATTTAAAAAACTTACGTTGTCTTTCGTCGAGAATATTCCGTAGGGCAAGTTCTCTATAGGGAATTCACAGTCGGGATCATACTTTATGAAACTTTCCATACTGATGCTTGAGTATTAAAATAAAACGTAAGGTTGAGTTAAGGGTTAAACTTCAGGGGAATAAAAATTGTCCTAAAGACAAAATTGATTTAGGGATTTTTCTACTTTCAAGTCTCAAGTGTTCTTTTAAGCTTTAAGGTAGAACTTGGAAATGCTTCTTGTTCTTTTTAGGTCTTAAGACGACATTCCGCTAAGCAATGGAGGACGAGGAAAGTCACCGTGTATAAATTGTAACTTAATAATAATCCAAATAATCGAAACAAGTTTGACAGAGAGAAGTTGACACTAAAAAATGTATAAAAAATACTGGAAACCTGATATCAACCCATGTATATAAATTGTTCAAGGTAAACATCATCCCATGTTTTATATTTATCATCTGTTCCTTCGATGTATGTTTCTATTGGATAGATTCATGGGCTGGAACTGGAAAGTCGAAAGCTAGTTAGTAGTTGCTTATAAGTAGAATAAATGTACCATTACGATACATGGGAATAACATCATTATCATTATATAAAGCACAGGGGGAAAAAGTTGACCTCGAAATTGGTTGTGATAAATATCTAGATCTGGTTTTGGTTCTGGTCTGGTATTTCTGTTTTTTAGTAGTTTTAGGGTTAAGTCTTACTGGTGTATTCAGTCAGTGTCAGTCAGAGTGTAAGGCAAGGGTACTATTCACGGGTAACTTGGGAAGGTTTTATTTGGATCAAGACATCATTATCATTCTTAACTAAATTAGATTTTTACATGCAAGCACATGGCCAAGATTTTGTTTTTTATTTTATTCCGGTTTGTTACATGATATAAGTCTGCATCATCACTTGATCATGTAGTATTATGTAGGCAAAGTTTAATTCAACTTTATAAAGTGAACAACTCGATACAGTACAGTAATTCAATTTTCAATGGTAATTGGTAATGATAGCGATGAAGAATGCATACATAACTTTACAAATCAAATAAAGTGAATTACACTTTGCAAATCATTTCAAAAACATTTTATATTATGTATGACATCAGTAGGGTCATTAAAGGAATTGAATGAATGATTATTATGTATCTTGAAGGTTCCATGAAATTTTACACATTTTATGTATGACAAATGATAAGCTTAAAGAGTTTCGTAAAATTCTGTACAATTTAATACTCTCCATAGGATCCAGTTGATATGATTTTCTTATTTCGCTTTCCTCTTGTGAGCAATGTTGAAAATCGTCGAATGACATTTCCACTACGGTTTGCAAATGTTTTTCCGATTTCGTCTAATGGCACTTCAGAAGATGCTTGGTGGAAATGAGGACTTGTGTTCATGTTTGGTATACGGTTACTACACTTTGAATTTATTTCTCTGAAAATATAAATTACAAAATAGGAATTTAAAACTTAGGATATTTTATTTATATTATCATTTTTTAGGTGAAGGAAATGAGAATTACACCTATTAAAAGCTATCTATCTTCTATTGACAAATAAAGCCTTTATAATACCTATAAGGTGTAAAACATTATAAGCGTAGCCAAAGAAATGTATCACAATTGGTAAAATCAAGCTGAAAAAAAAGGCTTCACAAGTCTTAAATTTCTAAAAAAAAACGACTAAATTTGTCTAATAAATGTATGCATAACTCCAAAAGATCTCAAAGTTAACTCTACTTGATCTACCTCATTTCTCATTTTCATACTTAATTTGCATATTAAATTAAGATTTATTCAACTAAACCAAGGCAAGAGGCACGTCTAATAAAACTTCATTTCCTCTAAAACGCCACAAACCTGTAACTCGTTGCATGATCATCCAGTCTCACAAGCTCAAGTTTATTAGAATTAATTTGAATAAGACTTATCACGTCCTTTCTGAACAGATTCCAGTCCTCATTCAACCTCTCGAGAAGTCCAAAATCAGATTCATTTATGAAACTAGTCACGGATCAAATTTAAATTCAAATCATTTCAAAGAAGAGAACCATAATCAGCAAAAGTAATGTTGAAGCAGGAGTGCACTAGTGGTGTAGAGGGTGTGTATCAGTTAATAATGTGGGTGGTAGTCGTGGCAGTGGCACTTACATTCATTCAAAAAGGGACTAATGCCAACTTCAAACTTAGGTTATGTTAATTCAAGCACATAGGACCGGGTTTACAGTCACTAATGAAATGCCTACTTCTTTTTATGTGAGATTTTGTTTTGTCACCACTACCACCACCACCACAAACGAAGAAGAAAGCTTTAAAGCTTAGCTTTTACATTTACACAGAATAGTTATTATTATTACTAGAATTACCATGAGAATTCCGGAACCTGAAGTTCTCTTAGTTCAGTCAAAGTTAGAGATTCAAATTTTGACATCAACTCGTTTGTCGATAACTTTTCTAGAAGGGAACTTTTTGCCTAAAAGTACCAAACAAAACCCCATTAGATAATGTATTGCAAGCTCACAAACTAAACTTCGTTTTTGTCCTTTATACAGATTAGCTATACTGAAAGAGACTTAAGTCCCCATACTCCTGTCTGAATGGGACACAATTTATCATTCTAAAACTTGTTTGAAAACTTAGTCCGCTCCAGATGCTTCCATGTAGGTATGGAATACTAATAAGTTTTACCTATTTATTTAGTTAGCTTAATTTCTCTATATATATTATGTATAAGTGGAAGGGTTAACAATGCCAAAATCCTAGGTCATCTCTATATATATTATGCATTGTATACCCACCTGCCTCCGAGCTTCAGCTTGCAAAAGTCTTCTTTCAAATTCTTCAAATGCCTCAGGTTTCCCATCTAGTTCACTCCGAATGCTGGAACATATTACTCTTAAACTACTCTCTGTTACAATGTTATCTTCAAGTTCGGCTGACTTAATCAGCTCATTAATACTTTTCTGCTGATCTTCAACCTCTTGTTTGAGGTCTTTGAGCTGAAACATTCAAAAACATTTGGAGAACTTAGCTAATTACTAATTAGTCTTGTACAATAATAGCCTATTCAAATTATTAATGAGCTTTCGCCTAGTGTCGTGCCTCAACTTTCGTATATTTAGTATAACCTGCCCAGTTTTTTGATGCAAGTGTCAAAATGTCAAATAGGTTTTGCTATACTGACTGACAAAAAGTTTTTTTTTGGTATGGAAAATTCAGAATACAAGGTCAGGTTCGTAGTAGCAAAACCACTACCTCGGGTAGAACCCAACTCACCTCTCTCCCAATTTTGTCGATAAGGACTTCTTCCAAGTAAAATGCCCTTGAAAATGCTACAGCAGCTTGACTACTTCTTACAATTTCGGATGCCACTTTCAGTTTCAGAAGTTGAAACTCACTTGTGACGTTGCCTTCCATGGCTTTTTTTTATCTCGTATTGATTATCTTAAGATAAACTTATTTGTAGATTATTTTTATCATGATATTTAAATGTATGGTAATTTTATTATCTTAATTGTTTATCCTGCTATAGGGATGTGTGTTCACAATATTCCCAAGTCAATCTTAGATCTTTATTTAGAAAGAACTAAGATAATCGAGACAGATGGGAAATATCAAGAGATTTCTAATACTAACCAAATCCGGTTCAATTTTATTGTACTTATGTTGGACCCATCACAATTATTTTAGAACTAAGTGTGTGCAAGGAAGAGCGATTAAAGTAAAATATTTAGATAAAAATAAACCCACAGGAAGAAGGCATGCGAAAAGTTAATACGACTTGAGATTGGGGGAACAATTTTGTGGTTTCTGGTTGTATTTATCTCTGCCATTTTAGTAAAAATTAAAATACAGCAGCTGAGCAGTAGAAAAACCAAAGAAGGGTTGACTTTAACGAGTCATTAAAGCTTAAATATATTTTGTATTAGCACAAGGTATGGAATGGAGAGACTAGGATAAAATTGTACATAGATAGATGATGTATCCTCTTCTTTGCAACTAGACCAAGCATTATATTTCATTTTACTATCACATCTGGAAAGCCGGAAATTTCATGTGTCAATTTGGATTGTAGGGTGTGTGACATAACACAACTCTCCGAAGCGTCTGTCAAAAGCTAGTGTTCACATTTTGCATATTATGTAGTAGTCACACTCATTCTGTCAATCTGCTACGGAAGTCAATAGACAAGTAAACCCTGTAGTTATGCTATTTACCATAAGTTAAGGCTTATATGCTTGAGTAACTATGACTGAAGTGGTATGTACAGTAGTCAGTTATGGAAAGAACCCGAAATCACTACAGAAATAGCTATGAATAACTTTTAGTCATTCAGTTTATTTCATTAGAGTTTTATTGGTATGTGACAGAATGACAATGAGGGAAGGGTAACACGAATATAAATGGTAGTAATGAAATAATTGTGTATGGAAGTGAATCATATATGACACATTGGGACTTGCAAATAAGCAGATGGATATTATTAAAGTAAACTTTTTTGCTATTTAAAGTTAAAAAGTTAAAATAAATAAAAACAAAGAGTATGTGAAGATTCAATGTATTTTTAGTTTAGTCAGCAGTAATGTGTGTATGTATATTAAAACATTTTGGTACAATTATTTGTTGCTTCTTGATGAGATTGCATTTTATTTTATTATCTGTATAATACAAAAATCAGAGGGACTCTGATAAGTTAATTGCAAACAATTTTAATACATTTTATGTTTGTGTTTATAGATTTGAAACAAATTCAGGCAAGTATGCTGATTGACTTATGTAGTTTATTGTACGAGCTAATAAAGGTTTAACATAAAGGTTATTGAGAGTGTCCACGTTACTTTGTTTTAAATGTAAAGCTCCATGCAATAAATGAGTTAAATAACATAGTAAATATTTGTGTTTTTAGCAGGAACTCAGATAGATATTCATTTAAGGTTTGAAATACGTCCTTTGACTATTTTATATTTGTCATTTAACAAATTATTTAGTTTTAAATTATTATTATTGTTATTGAATAATGCAGATGGGAAGTTGGGAAATGGCAATGAGAATAATGGTAATATAAAAAGGGAAAGCCAAAACCATTGTCAAAACATTCCACATCCTCTGGTGTAAAAGCAAACTTTCACTAAAGAGAAAGTGAGTAAAAACCGAGTTTTCAGGGGTAAAGATGTCAGTCTAAGTTAGCTTACTGAAATTCCGGTTTCATTCCAGTCTTGGTTAAAACAATTCCATAAAAAACTTTACACTGTACATTGGACATTAGTTACTGAAGGAGGTGCTTAAATTTTTCATAGAAATTAAATTTCGTTTAGAAATTGTATAGGACAATTTTCAAAATGAGGGTAGCCCTACGACCAAGGCCCACCCTCAAGAATCAATTGAAAATTATAATAATTTCAAAAATAATTTAATTTTGAATGGGTACATGATTTTTTTTTATTAAGTTGACTGTGTAATATTAAAAATTCAGTTAAGTTAATCCGATGGATCAATTTAATAATAAGCAGGCTAGATATAAAATTTACACTAAATTACACTAAAATTTACACTAAAATAATATCTTATTTTTTTAATTGGATTTATTAACCCACACTGAGTTTAGCCCTCTCCCATCCCCCAGTTTTGCAAAATGTCCCATAGGATTTGGACAGGAATGGAAAATTTCCATATTATTGTTGAGCCCCCTCGCCTCATGAAAATACTCAAAAATGAAACAAAATGTGTGCTCTTAAAATGCATAAATTTCTGTATGCACCTCAATAATCATCTCTTCATCAGAATCATTTAATTGTTACAATTTCAAAATACTGTTGTCGTTTCCTCAAGTTACTCATAACATACCCTATGCTATAAGTTATAACAATGATTCTAATCAAACAAATGAAATGAAGTACTTAACACTATAAGCATTTAAGGATATTAGATATTAGTAAGTTGGCCTACTTCCCTAGAAAAGCTTCCATCATCCTTTCCATATTACCCATGGTCATGATTTAATTGACTTTGCAATTTTTAGCAACAACTCCAAAACTACCTTGATTATTTAAAAGTATTGATACATAATAATTAACGTATTTCTTCAACCGTAAAGCCTGCTACCCTCGATTAAGCCCTTTAATAAACTTGCACAAAAGTCTAGTCAGACCATTAACTTGTGACCACATATTAGTCAATTCTTTCAAAATATGTTACGGACATTATGCGTTTCCACCCCACATTCCAATTTCCCCTTCTCTATTTCTGTCCTTCGGTTTTTCCTCCTTGAAATCATATGATGATGTTGCATGTATCCTTAGAAAAAGACAAAAAGAACCCTAATGAACATCTCAAATCGGAAATTACGGTCTAATAACCCACAACACTTGAATGGAAAGGACTTTCTGTCTTTTAGCAAAAACGACAAGACATTTCTCTCCTTCCTCTCTTTCTTCCCCAGTCTCAAATCTCAACTAACTATATAATATCTATCTCTACTCTGATCTAGAACTCGAAAGTTGTTTCACATAGTTTTTAGTACGTAAAGAGCATTCTTACCCACTACTACTACCTACTACTGTCATCCTCTTTTACAACAAGTAGGGGAAATAGTGTGTGGGGGCATAATGGAATTGCATGAGTAAGTTTTGAGATTTCAGATGAGATGAAGATTCTCTGTTGAATCTAGATTCTCGAATAATTGCTGACGTCTGACCTTCCTTAGTATCTATGAGGATTGGTAAGGACGATGGAAAAAGTGGTGGTCGTGATGGTGGTGGTGGTTTTATCTATCTATTTCATTCCTGTGTACTTTCCTGTGGGTACCCATCAGGCCAATTCTTATCGAGATTTCAAAAGATTTTCACAACCACTGCCACCACTACCATATCACACCGACCCTCTTTACTAATATCTACCATCATCATCTTGAGCTAATTCCTCTAAAAGAGCTTCTTAACTCTGGGCTTTCTGCAACACGTACAAACACAAGGAAAGCCATCCCATCCCAGTTTTTTCATTCTGATGGGGAATCACATTCGCAAGAAAACTCTCTGGGTGACATTATCTTATCTTTAGTACGTTGTCTACGTGAATAAATATAAATGCAGATGTACTAAACTAAAGGGAATTGGGTTAGGGACTTATATCCTTGTGGACCAAATTGTTGGGATATGTGAACCTATTTGTAACACTCAATCAAAGGATTTGAGAATTCAGATTGAGAAAATGCACTCTTTATCACCCAAAGAGTACCGGTGTTTCTATACCACCACCGTCATAGTAGAGACAGTAGTGGTAACCACAGATCAGCTTAAGTGTTATTGTCCCTTGGTAAGTTTTGCGATAAGTCAATGCTGCAATTGGTGATGCCTTGTAGGTAGGGATGTACCGTGCCCTGGTGTCCAGGGCAGAGGCACAAAAGGGCATGGGCAAAATAGGGCATATGTGTGGCATTTTTTCCGATGGGCATAAGGCACAACATTGGGCATGAGGGCACCATGGCATAAGTCGGGCATTTTAGTCATGCCCGGCATATTTTTTTTTATTTGTCAGAAATTCCCATCTATTGGTTGGTTAATTAATATCCGTTTTTGTTAAAATGTAAGAAACAATAAGAAATGAATCAAAAATTTCAATAAAAAAAAGTCCACAGTCAATAAAACGATACATGGGGTTTTTAGACTTGCCACCACAATCATCAAATTGAAGTATTATAATGCCCTTATGCTTTCCGGGTCAGGCGTATGCCCTGGACATAAAAAATGCCTTGATTAAGGCACAAAAGGCATGCCATGGGCACGTTAGGTCATGCCCGGGCATAATTTGAGAGGGCATGGGCATTTGCCATCCCTACTTGTAGGTATTGTATTATGTGGTCTAGCATATTGGTTCAATTTTAAAGGCCTATGGGGGAAAGAAAGGGTAGGAAGGAGATGAATTTTGCCAGTAATACAAATAAAGTGTGAAGCATTGTGGGTTGAGGGAGTGAGACTGAATGAACAGATATTGCAAATTCCAAGAAAAGTTAACTCTAAAAAGGATAAAGGGGAAAGTCTTCTTGTGCAAGTCGATCTTTCTTAGATGGGACGGGAAACCAATTGCCATAATTCACTTTGTGACTCAAGCCTCTCTGTGTAATGCATACGAGTTAAGTTTAAGGTCTGTCTGTAAAACAAGCGAAATGAAAGAAAGCACCACCGACCGGCACCGGCTTTTTCTTTAGTATATGGTACATCATCTCTATGACCTCAATGCATATTATTAGGGTTATTTATATGTAGATGGAAAAACTAGAAAAACTTACAGGATTTGATTTTTCACCGTTTATAAAGTACTCTGAAAGCAATGGAATACTTGGTCAAATGATTGTTTGAATGCAAATTTTACTTTTAAAAATTGAAGATCTGTTCCCTTTCTATACCGTAGTTAAATAAATCATGACAAATATTTTAATAGATGTAATGACAGGTAATTTAAAAATGCGTTTGATTGTATAGCATACCCACACCCACTGGAGGGTGATTGAAATTTGTATCCCGTTGAATTAAAGAGGACATGCACATACGCTTTTCGATGATACCTCGCTTAACAAATAACCTTGGACTTGCCTTATTGCTACCTTCCGGCAACCCTAGTTACCCTAGAATCCTTTGTATTTAAACCCCTTATCATCTATAAGTGCAAAAATTTTAAAAAACAACTTAATCCTGAGGAAAGTTATAGTAGTTTTAATGCAAAAAGCAGTAGAAGATAGACCCCAGGAGGTGTGGGTTAATTTGGCCTATTGTTGAACTATGGGCTTCCCTTTGATCCTAAGACCCCATTTATGAAAATAGAATTTGCAAAACGTGGATTTTGTGGAAAGTTAAAGATCAGTCGGACAGACGGACCATTGCATTGACGTTCACATAACGTATCTACCGATACTTAGTAAATGATACACTATTTACAATTACGGGTTAAAAGATCGTGAAAAGCACTTTGAAGGAGGAAAGATCAAAATTCCCATGATACCACTTACTTTGTAAATGGAATATCGAAATAAAGCATGTTGAATGATATAGCTTACAAATGGATGTAATTCCCATTTTTAAAAGTTACTATACAAATCGAATCAGGTGGAATGGCAGATGGGCCGATTGGGGACTTATGCATTTTGCATAACAACTAGCATTTAAAATAAAACAAGTTTTAAAGTATAGCATCTATTTTGAATGATGGTTTTTATACATGCTATTATTGCATTTATTCTGAAACTAATTTAGAAATAAAATGTTTTTAAAATTAATTTTTGAAGTTCAAATTTGTACAAACTAAATTTTACTAAGGATAAAAACAAATTGGTTTTTATTATCATAACTGTGTCTTTGTGATAAAAGCAGGTATGGAGATTGTGAGCAAATAAAAATGATTTATTACTATGGAACATTATATCTTTCCGTTTGGTCGTTATTATTAGCTTCTCATTGCAGAAGACTAGATACTACTTATTTACTTAAACGCGTCTCATTGTTCGTAAATTTTTGCATCATTCTTCTTGGAAATAGATATTTATTATTGTTTTCAGTAGATTTGACGTCACGAGGAATCGCAGCTATTATTTCTTCAACCAAATTAAAAAATATGGGGTATGTTCCCAAAAAAGAATGGCTTAATCAATAATTTCTATTTTTTGTGAATGTTATTGGATTTCGCAGCCTCAGAAATAAAATATCTCCAAAAATAGGTGAACTTTTATAACAAAACTTTCTCCTTTCAGTTCAATGAAATGATGAACCTGGTTATAGACATTGATCCAAAAATAAAAAATGAAAACCCGAATAAAAATTACGGTCAATCTTTCGGATTCTATATGTACCTACTTATCTTTACCATTGTACCATTAGGAATCAATGAATATAAAAAATATTATGACCAAAACATTAAGTTTTCTCCTATCACTGTTGAATTCTTCTGCTTAATCCTCTCCAGTCAGACCTAACAAAAAGTTAAGTATGTGCTCAACTAACTAACCCATCCCGGTGCAGAATAACGAAATGGCATTCCTTACATCGTGAAAAACTAAAAGTAAACTCAACTTGCAAAAATTCCATCAGCAAAACAACCCCATAAAATAGTTACCTATGTTTAGGACCGTAGCCCTAACCAAAGGACTGGCAAAAGAAACAGTAGGGTAAGAATCCCACTGACAACTGTGTACACACAACCAACTTGTGTCTGCCTTAAAAAAACAAAGGAGAAAAGGAAAGTCAGCTTGGGCCATGAGGCAGAATTAGTTGTGACTGTACAGGTTTCTAGCTTTCTCTTTTTCGCCGACTTACTAAATTAACCCGGGTATCATCCTCTCGTACTTTTTTAGCAAAACTATGTGAAGCCAACCCGGCTACTACGACCCTCTTGAACCAACTTGAAGTTTCATAATGCGAAAACCAACTACCAAGTTGGAACCAAAAACAACTAGCATAGCATCCGATACCCGATTCGGTTCTTTTCCCTGACAATCCTCTTGTTCCTCAGTACATTCCAAGGAGTCTTGGTGCAAACAGGGCCTGGGACACATTAACTTACTAGTGATATTTATCCACGTGGGGTTTCAGTCGCTACTACTACTGATACTATTTTCAACTAAATATATCTGCAACTACCTAATTTTATTCTTTTTTCAGTCCCTAACTCAAATACCCTTGCTAAGCTGAATTTAACTGAATCGTCTTGCAAACCTATAAAAACTCAAAAAATCTTTATTGACCACCTGAATACATGAGAAAAGCACCTAGGACCAAGTGAAATATAAACTTGCGTATACACACACAAACATGCAATATTATTCGTGCCATTATTATTAAACGGACATTGCATTACCATCTCCCAATTATGCATTAAGTCACTTTTCCACAAGGAAGAACCTCAAGGTAAATACAAATGGGATCATAAATTCTTATCCTTTAGTGTCTTAATAGATCCTTCATTCATATAAGGAAGTACTACGGAGGAAACAAATAGTATAAAACTTATTGTTCCACTCTGTGACCCCAACAGGTCACCCGTGACTTATTAATACGTTGAATTAAGTTATACACACAAGTAGTAGTAATCTTAGACATGAATTTTGTATTATTATTATAATTAGGTAAAGAAGATAGTCCGACTAGTATTCAACGGTTATGGTTATAAAACTCGTTCATCTGTGAGTAGTTCTTAGTTCTTGGCATGCTCACTCCTACACTTCTAAAGACGTTCTAAGATGTTCTAATGCATTCAGCTTCTAAGACTGTTTAGCCCGTGACTAACGTTAACACGAGTTAAACAAACCCATTGTAATATTATCACATTGGATGGGCCTATCGGAATCTGTAGAAAGTACTAAGAGAAAGTTATTGAATCCAATTAGTAAGTTCTTCTGCTTCCCTTTCGCCAAATTAACTCTTTCATCCTCCCTTCTCAGATAATAATATTATTTTGACCCAGTCGCAATGGGACATAGTAGTATTCGTGTTTAAATGTAGTATAACCACGAGACAAGCCACGAAATGGTTTTACCCTGTACTCTGACAAATAATTTTTGAATGGGTGAATAAACTACCTAACTTGAATTAAGTTTCAACCATTTACTTCGTCCCATCGGTTCATGTCCCGTACTCTTCATAAGTAATAATAATGTCATCATTGAACTTGTATTAATCCTAATAAAGCCATAGAGGATCTTGTCTCACTGTTTTTGCTTACCTTAATCCTTGAATTTCTCTTTACAATTTGTTTTGTCAGAATTGAGATCGTTTTTAAGTAAAGTGAAAGCTCTACTTGGTATTATGTTGTTAATAGTGGTGAAAGTTAAATTGTATCGAGTATCTGGAGCTATTGAATGTAAATGACTTGGAGTGACTCACTGAATAAAGCCTAGCTGAAAGGAGTTGTATTTACCTTATGGTTGGTTGCATTGCCCAAATGCAAGTATTGTGGTGAGGTGAAGTTTGTATTATTATAGATTTTATGTAATTGCACAAACTTGACAGTATACATGAGTCTGTAGTTTTATTCGTGTCAGAAGTATAAGAACAAAGACATCGAGAAGAAATGAGAATTCAATGCATAATTGATACTGTTTCACTCCCTATCTACTGACTGACCCAGTTGGGTTAAAGAACAAAACAATTCTACATTCCCCAAGGTTCTTACAACATACCACACTGACTTTTACTTTTTTCTCTTGAGAAAAGCCATAGTTTTAAGTAGAATTGAAAGTAAAGCGTATGAAAGTTGTATTAGGTTAATGTAACTCCCTTAGCTTTCATATTGATCAGTGTATTCTCGTATTGGTTTTGAGTTGTCCTTTTTTATCTCATGTTGTGTACACAAGAATAAAAAAAAAACTTGTTAAAAGCTAAAAGAAATAACTTAAAAGCAAATGAAATGGATTAGTGTACTGCGTAGCATTCAAGACACACCAAATCTAAGCTTTTAAAGTAGTATACATAGTGTTGAATGACCTACAGAGGGATTTCCAAAGGAATGGAATGGAATGGAAATGTCACTCTAAGAACATAACTCATCCAAACTGGTCTATTCAAAGGGATTCTTCCTCTCTTGTAAAATTCTAATGAATGGAGAAAGCTCGGCTTAAGGTATGTAAAAGTGTTACAAAGTAAAAGTGTATGTTTATATAAAATAATTATAGGATTAAAAGCATTTTAGATTCTTCGGCATCTTAAGATAAATACTCGAGTGAATAAAATGGGAAACTAGAGAAGAATATTTTGAAGTCTATTAGGTAAACCCGATTAAGTTGTTTACCTATGTTCATACGTATTCACCATAAGAACCCATATTATCCTACTAGGTTCAACAGTAAAAGGGATTTTACTACTTTTTATAATATATAAAAACGTTACTTTCTGCGCTTTTTCTTGTACTGTTCAATAGTAAAGTAGAAGGAAGATAAGAAGTAAAAAGTAGTCTTTGGGGAATTCTCTGGATGTTTTAAGACTCAAATAATCCCGAGGTCCAAAAGTCTTAAGAAAAGTATCGGATTTTTAATGTATTTGTGTGTGTGTGCAGAGTCAACATCAACATAACACTATGAATTAGCGTAAACATTCTAGTAGTTAGTCCCTGAGGACTTTGTTCAAAGAGGTAGAGCAAAGAGAAGGTAAGGTAAGATTCGATTCGTGTAGTAGTGATATTATTGTTTGGGCTTTGACATGCCGATGCGACTCATTCATTCTTAATTTCATTAACTTGGATATCATTATTTTGACCATTAAGGCGGATACAAATAACCCTAGACTACTCAAGTAGTAACAATAATGTATGACTTTGTTAAAGTTTTGTCATAAAAACCGTTATTGGATGACCACTTCTAATGTTCTAATCTGACCTTTGGGGCTTAATTAGTGCAGATTAGATTGCATAAGGGAATAAGTTAGTTGATGATATTTAAATTCTTTGGCGAATGCAAGTATTAGGTTAGTAGATTTAATCTGTGTTCATACAATTAGGTCACGTCCTTTACATTCACGCTTCAATGTCATAGTTTGACATGTTGAGACGTAGTATTCCATGATAAATTATACTGTAGTTTCATATTACATGCTTTCACTTGACATTACAAAGTATGTATGTTAGGTGATAACTTAAATAGTTTAGTTTGAAAGTGATGGAAGTGGTGGTTATGATTAAAGACTCAAGATGTACG